>CM050169.1:54456300-54536300 GCA_027410445.1 Discoglossus pictus
TTATAAACATTCTAAATATTCTACTCACTTTTCCAGCATGTCATGTCCTCCATCTTTGCTTCTTCTGTGCGGCCCCTGTTAAAAAAAAAAAAAGCATTACATTAGCACAGATACATAAGTATAAAACCAAGTAAAATCAACACAATCTACATTGTACTTACCTCCCCGCGATGTCTCCGGCCTCCTCGTGTTGTGCCCCGGAAGCATCTGCGCTCTTTAAAAAAAAACAACAAAAAAAAAAAACACACATCCGCCCTGGCGGATGTCCCCGACGCTAATGAGCTTCCTACGGAGTGTTCCAGAATAAAATTGGCAATGGCGGCTTCTGATTGGCTGAAAACGCTGTCTATCAAATTCAGCCAATGAGAAGATGCCAATTGTGAACCAATGAGAAAGGGATACATCCCAAAATCCCACGCTGATTGGATAACGCACCTGTCAATCTTTATTTGCACCAATCCGAAGGCTTTATTGCCATCAGCGATGCCATCACAATGGGATACACCCCCACGCGGCAATTAGCTGAAGACATCTGCGCCTTCCCATTGGCTGTAATACTGATTGACAATGACAATAGCCAATGAGAAGGCGCAAATGCGGTGTATTCCATTGTGATTGGCTGAAGGCATCTGCGCCTTGTGATTGGTTTAAAGAAAGATTGACAGGTGCATTATCCAATCAGAGTGGGATTTTAGGGTGTATCCCTTTCTGATTGGCTCACACATTGGCGCCTCCTGATTGGGTGAATTTGATAGACAGCGTTTTCAACCAATCAGAAGGCGCCATTGCCTATTTTCTTTCGGAAAAGTCTCCGGGAGCCTCATTAGCGTCAAGGATGTCCGTGAGTGCAGATGTGAGTTTTTTTTTAGAGCACGGTTCCAGGGCGGGGCAGAAGAGGAGGAGGAGGACGGAGACATCGCGGGGAGGTAAGTACAATGTAGATTATGTTTATTTTATTTTGTTTTTATGTTTATGTATGTGTATTAATGTTTTGTTTTTTATAACAGGTGCCGCGCAGGAGAAGTGTAAAAGAAGAAGGACGGGACATGCCGGAAAGGTGAGTAGAATATTTAGAATGTTTATTTATTTACTGTAAATGTGTTGAACTAATTTTTTTTTTTATCACTAGGTGGCTGATCGGAATGGATATCTGCAAAGGTAAGTGGTCTTAATTATTTTATTTTAGCTTAGAATTAGATTATTTTATATATAGGCAGCATTTATTCCATGTTAGTTAGGGGTATGTGTTTTTTTTATAGATTGTATATTAGATTGTGTTATTTATTTAGATAGATTGGGGGATGTATATTAGATAGAATGTATATTAGATAGATAGTATTTATTGTATATTACATAGATTGTGTGATGTATATTATATAGATAGGATGTATATTCTATTATGGTATTTATTTAGATAGATTGGGGGATGTATATTAGATAGATAGGATGTATTGTATATTAGATAGGGGTGTATTGTATTGTATTGTATTGTATCGTATTATATTGTATTTATTGTATTGTAGTATATTGTATGTATTGTATGATATGTGTTTCCTTTTCAGGTGTGTAATTTTTTTTTCTTCTAGTGTGTGTGTGTGTGGGGGGGGGGGGGGTTGTAATGTGTTTTTTTATTTTCTGTAATGTTCCTTTTTTATCTTTTGTGACTTAGGTTTTTTACTTTCTGTAATTTAGATTTTTTTTGTCACTTAGGTTTTTTATTTGATGTAATGTAGATTTTTTATTTTTTGTGACTTTAGGCTTTTTTATTTTCTGTAATTAGAGTGGTGGGGGGTTATTAGGGTGTAGGTAGGTAGTGTAGGTAGGTAGTGTAGGTGTTAATAGGTTAGTGTAGAGGGTTTTTAGTTGATATTTAATGTTTTATTGGGGGGGTATAGTGCAGTGTAGTGTTTATACTTAGTGTCATGATGGTCCTTGAGGACCGTCATGACACTTATGTGGTTAATGTTGGCTTGTAACAGGCCCATAATGGTCTTAATATACAATTTTGGGACTGATGGGGTTAAATAGAGGCTTATGAGGGTCTGTATGGACCCCCATGAGTGACAGGGTTAATTAACGGTTTATGGGGGTCTGTATTGACCCCCATGAGTGAGGGCGTTAATTAAGTGCTTATGGGGGTCTGTATTGACCCCCATGAGTGACAGGGTTAATGAAGGGCTTATGGAAGTCTAGATTGACCCCCATAAATGACAGGGTTAATTAGGGGTTTATGGGGGTCTGTATTGACCCCCATGAGTGAGGGGGTTAATTAAGTGCTTAAGGGGCTCTGTATTGACCCCCATGAGTGACAGGGTTAATGAAGGGCTAATGGGGGTCTAGATTGACCCCCATAAATGACAGGGTTAATTCGGGGTTTATGGGGGTCTGTATTGACCCCCATGAGTGAGGGGGTTAATTAAGTGCTTATGGGGGTCTGTATTGACCCCCATGAGAGACAGAGTTAAAGAAAAGCTTCTGGGGGTCTATATTGACCCCCATGAGTGACAGGATTAATGAAGGGCTTATGGGGGTCTGTATTGACCCCCATGAGTGAGGGGGTTAATTAAGTGCCTATGGGGGTCTGTATTGACCCCCATGAGTGACAGGGTTAATGAAGGGCTTATGGGGGTCTATATTGACCCCATGAATGAGGGGGTTAATGAAGTGTTTATGGGGGACTGTATTGACCCCCATGAGTGACATGGTTAATGAAGGGCTTTTGGGGGTCTATATTGACCCCCATGAATGACAGGGTTAATTAGGGGTTTATGTGGGTCTGTATTGACCCCCATGAGTGACAGGGTTAATGAAGTGCTTATGGGGGCCTGTATTGACCCCCATGAGTGACAGGGTTAATGAAGGGCTTATGGGGGTCTGTATTGACCCCCATGAGTGATGGGGTTAATGAAGTACTTATGGTGGCCTGTATTGACCCCCATGAGTGACATGGTTAATGAAGGGCTTTTGCGGGTCTGTATTGACCCCCATGAATGACAGGGTTAATTAGGGGTTTATGGGGGTCTGTATTGACCCCCATGAATGACAGGGTTAATGAATGGCGTATGGGGGTCTGTATTGACCCCCATGAGTGACGGGGTTAATGAAGGGCTTATGGGGGTCTGTATTGACCCCCATGAGTGACGGGGTTAATGAAGGGCTTATTGGGGCCTGTATTGACCCCCATGAGTGACAGGGTTAATGAAGGACTTATGGGGTCTACATTGACCCCCATGAGTGACAGGGTTAATTAATGCGCGATAGTGTATATATATTTTTTTATAACGGGTCCTTTAAGGACCTTTATGGTCCTTTAAAGACCCATAACGCGTGAATTTAGAATTTTCATTGCAGCCGGGGTCCCCGATCGCGTGCGATTGGGACCCCCACTGCGATGGTTAATGTGGGGTTAATGCATGTCTCCGAGCTTATCTCGGATCCCGTGGGGTTAATGCGGGTTTCCGAGCTTATCTCGGATCCCTTCTTGGGCAAGTTGTACGTGGCTGGGCTTTGAGCCTCGTTTTCGTTTTTTTCGGCAGCCATTTTTTCTCTCGCTTAGGGGATTTTCGTGTGTCTGAACTCGGGAATTTGGACTTAAATGGAGGAGTAACTTCACTTTCAGAGTTCCTGGATGCACCCCCCTTGCTATGGGTAAGCTTTTTATGTATTTTTTGTGAGTATTTGGAGTGTTTTGACTGTTGATAGGTGCATGCGGTTCGGTCGTTATGGTCGTATTTTTTGTGCGTGTGTGTGTTTGTTCCATTAAGGTTGGTTCCGAGGTCGTTTTTTTTCTAAGTCATGCGTGTGTGTGTGTTTTTAACCGCGTGTGAGGCGCTTTTGAGCCTCCACCTCCGCAAATGCGGACCCTCACTTCAGGAGGGACCGCATTTGCGGACAAACACAGCCGTTGTTGGAGCCTCCACCTTCCGCAAATGCGGACCCTCGCAAAGCGATTGTATATATATATATATGTGTGTATATATATATATGTGTGTGTGTATATATATATATATATATATATATATATATATGTGTGTGTATGTGTATATATATATATATATATATATATATATATATATATATATGTATAAAGAACTTCCAAACCCTGACACCTGGGAGCTAATAGAAAAGCAGGCCACCAGTGCAGGGGAAGAGCTACACAGTCAGGAGAAAGGCAAGTGGGCGAGAAAAGAGTGAGAAATAACATCTAGTTCCTCTAAATCCCCAGCAACTAAGAGAATTATAAACCAGTATATACGTACGAACAAAAGATACACAAGTAATGTAAGTACTAAAGGACTCCAGAGTGAGAATCAACAATCCGACTCATGCAGGGCCATTGTCAGCCTCAGAATAAACACAGAGGGAAGCAATCATTTTGTATTGTTTGGTAACTGAGTAGGTAGAAAAATCCAGTTTTAGCTGAAAGGTTGAACGCAGAGAGCTTAAGTCACTCAGCAGAAGCCAGCAGGTTCCTTGTGTCTATACATCCCGCAATAACCCAGGAACATTCAGTACAAAATGTTTATTTGTGAAAAGAACATAAATTCTGAGCTTTTTTTTAATACATATTCAATGTTTTCTCCTGAATTTTACTCAGGAGTCAATTTAGACCAATATTTGATTACCGTATTTTTTAAATGTGTGTTAATAAATCAGAGGTTAGAATCCGTTACTGAACGATCCCAACAAAATGGTGCTTTTAACACACATACAGTGGGATAAGCAATGTGTGATACTCCATGTGAAAATAATGATACATTACAGCTTTCCCACTTGATTTTGACTGCTCTACATGATGGTGCATATCAATACGGTACCTTTAAACATGTTTTTTTAACTAATGCTTATTTCACTATTTTTGTGTTTCCGTTGTTTAGTTGTGTCTGACTCTCAGTGACCTCATGGACCGTAACACACCACGCTGATCCATTTAGTTTTCATGGCAGTGTTACTGGAGTGGGTTGCCGGTTCTTTCTCCAGTGGGCCACAGGATACAGCTCATGGTTTCCTAGGTGGTCCAATTACTGACCAGGTCCAACCATGCTTGAGGCCTCTTAGTTCGTTGACTGGATTTGAACCCAGGTCGCAGCGGTGAAAGCACTAAATCCTAACCACTGGACAACAAGGAAACCCATCGTTTCACTATACATTTGAAATTTAATTTTATCTTTCACAGTCAACTATTTAATAGGCAGCCCTGCTTATAAGGTTTCAATATATATTTATAAAATTAACCAATGACTTTTGGGTTTAAACATATTATGATCCCAACATCATTGTGTTTTCTGTAACTAATTTCTGAGACAGGACAAAGTTGAATTATATTTAATAAATACAATCAATAGAAACAGAATTTGGGTTATGAATACCATTTTTTATACATCCCCCGCTTTTTGGTTTAAACAAGGTGCCCCTAACTCACCACTTCAAAATACTCTCTTAATGCTTTTTTTTGTTTGTTAATGGATTTGAAAGAAACACAGCCCAGGGTAGTAATGTTTTTTGGGCTTAAAATCTGATTTTTTTTCCTAATGGAATACGTGACGAGCCTTCTCAGGCTTTCTCTGATTCACTGCAATTTGAGAGTTTTTATTTATCTTTTATTAACGTAGTTAAACAAACTGAAAGAAAAATGGATGTTTAAAAAGAAGGGAAAAAACATATAAATCAAAAAGCTCCCTTTGTGTTCCTTGGTTCTTCAGCCTTAAGTTGAACTGAACAAAAGGGATCTGAAGACGTTCAAAAGAACTGGAAAAAATTGAAGTACTCAGAAGGCCCTGACCTTAATTAAGTGATGTACCTGGAGGCGACGGAGACTGTAAGACATAAATACAGATAACTAGAGGCCATATGTGCTTTGGTAGTTTGTATCAAAATGTACCAGATTGATGTTACATAAATGGTATAATTCAATAGAGTATCATATATTAAAAGGTTGGTGTTGTTTGAGTCTGTCTTGAAGATTCTTGGATGATCTTAAAAACAATCTTTTGTGCAAAGTTTCCTTAGTCCTAGGTTAATATTTTAGCCTGTCTAGCTTGGCAGTTAGTATCTGCAGCTCTAGGTTCCAAGGTGTTACCATGCAGATAAGGTGGTAGCAATCACTGTGATCATTTATCTACTTGTTTAACCCACTATAGGGCTTCTTCTGGAGTGGGTGAAATGCGTAGAAACATTGCCATAGTAATAATCGATCTACTTGTTCCACCCACTACACGGCTTCTTCTGGAATGGGTGAAATGAGTAGACACATTGCCACAGTGATAAATTCTCTATTTGTTTCACCCACTATAGGGCTTCTTCTGGAGTGGGTGAAATGCGTAGAAACATTGCCACAGTAATAATCAATCTACTTCTTCCACCCACTACATGGCTTCTTCTGGAATGGGTGAAATGAGTAGACACATTGCCACAGTATTAATTTCTCTATTTGTTTCACCCACTATAGGGCTTTTTAAAGGAGTAGGTGAAATTTGAAGAAGCATTGCCGCAGTGACAATTTATCTACTTGTTTCACATATTATAGGGCTTCTTCTGGGGTGGGTGATGTCACAACCTACTATGATGATGGGATCTAGAGTATCCTAGTACTCTTATTCCCATTAGGTTTAGACCTAAGTTTGGGTGACTCTAGACCTATGGACAGTCTTTGTTGGTACAAAGGCATAAGTCCCAGCTTGCTTTGGTAGTGTACCTGGGAGCACCTTGGTAGGGAGTCAGAACGAGCTCCTCTACAAGCATATGCCTCTGGGTCAATAATACATGCTTAGTCAAAGTATGAAAATTAAGAACACTTTATTTTGGAAACACATAGTATTTAACAACTCACAAAACCAGTACAGGGAGTGGCTACCCCCTTGTCCAACCCTAATCTTCCTCTTGGCCAATGGGGTAATCTCCAGAGTAACTTGATTACCTCTGGCCAATGGACTAGAGGTAAGCTCTGGGAACTTCCAGACCCCTCCCACTAGGTGTGGCTACCTAATTTACTTGGTCTCTGGCTCTCAAGGGAGAAACATCTTTGTGCTCCTGTACTATGACCCTGATATTGGGCTGCAGACCCCATGGGGTTAAGGTGCCTCAATGTCTGTACAGACCCCTTTGTTCTGGCCTTGCTATCACTTCAAGTGTTTACTTTAGGTGATAGCTGGAAGGCAGATGGGTGATCTACTCAGGTTACTATCTGTATCAGACCCAATATGGATGACTGCACACAACATGGCTCCCACATTACAATACAATATATTTACAGATAATACCACTACAACATTTTATAATCCACAGCACCTCTCCTGTTCCCACATGTTATGAGTTGAGGCAGTACTTCCCACGTCAGTCCACTTAATGCGTTATGACGACTTTATTAGTGGTGACGGGGTAAACTGCCTCTTCTCTGAATGCATAACAATAACAGTGGGACTCGGCCCTGAATATATAACATTATAACAGTGGCTCTGGGAGCCCAAAACCTTCTGTTCAATAACATGTGGCAGATAACAGTTCCAAATCCAAGATGGCCCCTGGCTGATTCATGACAGGTGAAATGCATAGAGGCACTGCAACAGTGATCATTTCTGTACTTGCTTCACACATTATAGGGCTTCTTCTGGAGTGGGTGAAATATGTAGAAGCATTGCTTCAGTGACAATTTCCCTACTTGTTGTACACATCAAAGTGCTTCTTCTGGAGTGGGTGGAGTGCATAGAAACATTGCCACAGTGATAATTTCTCTATTTATTTCACCCACTATAGGGCTTTTTCTGGAGTAGGTGAAATTTGTAGAAGCATTGCCTCAGTGACAATGTCTCTACTTGTTTCATACATTATAGGACTTCTTCTGGAGTGGGTGAAATGCGTAGAAGCATTGCTACAGTGATAAATTCTCTACTTGTTTCATACATTATAGGGCTTTTTCTGGAGTAGGTGAAATGCATAGAAACATTGCCACAGCGATTACTACCAACTGGATGGACTAAAGGATTACCCAAGGACTGCTATAACGTTACTTTTCACAAAATATTGTTTTTAATATCTTCTAAGAATCTTCAATACCGATCCAAAGAACAGCACCTTTTATATGATTCTACATGTTTGAATACTAAGGGACTAAAAAGTCTGCAATTAACTAGGATCTTAACTCTACCCATCATTTTCTATGTAATTATGTTAGAATACTATGTAAAAATTATTGTGTTTGTATACCGAGATTCTATAAAAACTTAACTCCTTCAATGCCACTCTTAATGTATTTTTATGAACACAGGAGACCAGACATATCTTCAACATTTGTGTTGTACACATATTTCTACATTAAATATATAACAGAGACATAAGGATTTTCTTAGCTTGTGAAATCTAAAAAACACAGACTTCAGGCTGAATATCCAAATAGCAGTGGTTCCCAAACATTTATTTCTATGGATTACTTCAAAATTGAGAAGAATCTTGACTGACAACCTGAATGAGGCGCTCTATGGACTACCAAATGATTGTTCTGTCTGCCTGTTAAAAATAATAATATTATATACTATACTGGAACATAGCTTGGGCACCTTTAAACCAAACATTTGCAATCTATTGACTTGAGTACTGTTTTTAGTCATTTTTATTAGTTTTCTTAAATTTATTATTTCTGGAATCCCAGTTGACTCATGGACCACTTAAATGAAGGTTATGAACCACTTATGGTCTACGGAGCCATAAGGGGGGGGGGGGGGGTCTACCCTGCTGTTGGTCCCGGTTCTTTGCAGTGGCTCAGCATCTGGAGTAACAAGGCAAAATCTTCACAAAGCTGTAAGGACCACCTGAGCTAAGCTCACTTGCCATAGTCTGAGACCCTCTGTCCTAATAAGGACCACCTGAGCTAAGCTCACTGAGCGCAGTCTGAGACCATCTGTCCCAATGAGGAACACCTGAGCTAAGCTCACTGCCTGCAGTCTGGGCCCATCTGTCCCAAAGAGGACCACCTGAGCTAAACTCACTGAGTACAACCTGGGACTCTCTGTCCTAGTGATGACCACCTTAGCTTAACTCACTGAGCGCAGTCTAGGACCATTTGGCCCATTGAGGACCATCTGAGCTAAGCTAACTGAGCGCAGTCTGTGTACGTCTGTCCCACTGAGGACCACCTGAGCTAAGCTCACTGAGAGCAGTCTGGGACCCTCTGTCCCAGTGAACCATTAAAAACTCCATGCCTATGAGAGGGGCACAGGTTTTAATTGGGGGGTCCTTCCTATAACATTGATGGCAGGCCTGAAAGCCAACATTTTCTGTAGTCTTAATAGTAAATGGCTTTACCAAAATACAAGAACCATAATATAGTAATCTAATGTAAATAATGTGAAGCTACAGAAGAAAAACAAGTTGGATGACCAGCACAGGAGTACATCATATTTTGTTAATTTATTACATATGATGGAATATGACAAATAACTTAGATGTAATATTTAACGACTTGTTTAAAATTATTAACAAACGCTAATTCATATGAAACACTTAAACCACTGAACTTAATATTCAATTAAATTTTCCTTTTTGTTTCAATCAATCTTTATTGTTTTTTTTTTTTGTTGCGTCTTGAAAAAAACAAAATGTTTTATAATGAATGGTAACAGCGATGTGATGCATACTATCAAGTAATGCTTAAAGTGACAGCACATGATACATGTGGGTCATTATTATTACTGAACTGGGCACTTTCAAGGCACTGGACAAATATTTGCCTTATTAAAGCACCACACAAGTCCCCTCTGCACCATAGAGGGTGAAAAAGCAAGTGAAAAAAGTGTTTTACATTTTTTAATTGATGCTGAATTGATGGAGTTCTGATTAATTGAAGTCAGGCTATTTCGGTGTGTTGCCTCTGCCTAAGTGAGTAACGAGTTCTGTATGGCACAGAAACCTAATGAATATTAATTCGATGTAGAAGATTTGAATGAGGCAGTGGCTATGTGATTTGCATCTACTTCTAACAATTCTAGCAGCCTAATTAGCAACATGGCAGGTGGCAAACAGCTAGTGTTTCTGTCTGTGGTGAAGAAGTTCCTGGGTTTAATTTACATAATGAGTAATTTTTTTCTAGTATGCATTAGACGTTACTAGGGTATTGTCAGGAGTGGCAGTAAGTCAATGGTAATTGTTTGCCACACAATGCGAGGCTTTGGCCCCTCTGAGCACGTTCGGCGCTCATCACAAGCCACGCACTGAGGCCTTTGGCGCTCATTGCGAGCCTCTTCCCCGTCTACTTTACAGGTCCCGCCATAAGCATCTTCAGTGCTCATGGCAAACCCTGCAATGAGCGGCTTCCCCACTCATTGTCGTTTTTGCTAAACCACACCTTTCCTGCTTTGCAATGGTCCCCTTCGGCAATGATTGCGAGCCTTTCCCTCTGTGTACTTTATAGGTCTGTGTAGTTTAGGGACCTACTGCCTTGGGTTAAGTGTTACTGCCTTGAGTTAAGTGTCACTGCTTTGTATTAAGTGTTACTGTTTTTTGTTAAGTCTTAGTGCTTAGGGCTCGCATTTACGTACTTCGTCCCAATTTTACGCCCTTCGGTCGTGCTTTACGTTCTTCGGCAGCGTTTTCGTCTTGTTTATTCTTTTCGGACGCCATTTTTTTCTTGCTTCGGCGATTTTGAGTATCATCATCATATCATTACCACAGGTGCTCATCCCGACGACCCGCAGGACGGACGCAAAATTACAGCCTGTACTACTTAGTACCCGAAGCACGTAGATGGACTGCGGGGATTGCTAAAATACAACTCACAGGGGGAGTGCCAGGGAGCCTGTGAGTGAGGTTGCATGTGAATTTGAAGCTTATTTGCCGTTTTTTCACAATTGAAAATCGCCTAAGCGAGAAAAAAGATGGCGGCCAAAAAAACGTAACAGGATGAAATGAGGCAGTAACACTTAACGCAAGCCAGTAACATTTAACCCAAGGCAGTAACACTTAACCCAAGGCAGAAACACTAATCGCGAGGCCCCTAAACTACACGGTGGGGGAGAGGCTCGCAATGAGCGCCGAATGAGCTCAAGCGCGAGCCCTATAAAGTACACAGGGGGAGAAGCTTGCAATGAGCGCCGAAGGTGATCATTACAAAGCAGGAAAGTTTAAGTACATGGGAGGGAAAGGCTCGCAATGAGCGTTGAATGCACTAAGCGCAGGGCTCGCAATGAGTGTCGAAGGCGCTCAGAGGGCCAAAATCTTCACATTGTGTGGCAAACAACATTGCCAGATTTACAATTTTATTCCCATCATTTTTGACGGGCAATTTCCTAATATATATATATATATATATATATATATATATATACATATATATATATATATATATATGTATATGTATATATATATATATATATATATATATATATATTATATATATAAAACTGCTGCTACCTTGTTGTGGTGAAGGGGCTTGTGTACTACAATGAAGCTGTGAGCAATACCATAAACGGCAGATGGGCAGGTCATAGCAGAGAGATCACATAAATCGTGGTCTACAGACAAAGGAACTGGCAGCCCACTCCAGTATATTTGGCAAGAAAACCTAATGGATAAGCACGACCAGCGACATAATCATAATTGTGGAAGATGTGCTGCAATCCATAGGGTCAAGGAGAGTTGGACATGACTGAACAACTAAATAACAAGAACAACCATATTGCCTTTAAAATATAAGTCTATATAGTCTACAAAGGATCTGAAAAGGCTGCAGTTAACATGTACCTCACTTCTATCTCGCTCATTGTTAACTAATTGTATGTGTGTGAGTATGTATTTATATATATATATATAATATATTTAGATATAGATGTGCGTGTATGTATATCCATTGCACAGGGCTTCTTGAATACAGCTTTAATTCTTAGCAATTTTTGATCGGGCCTATGAAATTTTATGATGTTTACTTCAATCTCACTAAAAAAAAGTGTCACTGCCAGGAAATAATAATCCTACAATTCCATCAGATGTCGGCATTTGATGTTCCAGCTATTAATTAAAATTGTTAGGCAACTAGACCGACCACATCCTTGTACCGTTTCTCATCGACTCTTGTCAAAATATCCCCATAAAATTGCTATAAAAGTGTAATAAAGGGCTGTTCAATTTGGATCTCCCAGCAAGCCTTGAAATTGTGCTGCCTCAGGGTTTACAGGTGAGATTGTCCCTCACTTCTGCTTTGCTATAAATTATATTAAGTGTCTCATGCTTATAAGAAACGCAGTGTTTGGGACTGCATCGAGACAGGCCAGTCATTTGCTTGGGGAATTATTAATCACGAGGCTTCCTTAACACATACGTAAATCAATACATTGCTGTGATGATTATATGTTAAAGCTGAGTACATTATGGGTATTGGAAACAAAGATATTGGGGCATGTTCTCTTTTTTATTTATTTATGAATTTATTTATGTATTTATTTATTTATTTATATTTAAATAAAGAATTGAGGGCCGCTATAGTGATTGTACAATAGAGTTGAGTTTGTATATTTAATAACTGATTGCCACTAAATAAATTCTGTGAGGTTAGTAAAACTTACTTGTAAACATGTGTGTTTTGGGAATAGTGGAGCTGCTTTTCTCCACCCCTATTAGGTGTCTAAAGCCTAAGGTAGGATCTGCCTTGTAGGCTATGCTATAAAGAGTGAGGGAGACTAAGGCTCCCACCTCCTATTCATCAGAGCACAATGCTGTAGATGGGCAACAAACTGTGAAACTCCATATTGCATCTTATAATGCAGTGGTTGCAAACCATCAAGACCCGCCAGATAGATCTTGATTTAGGTTCACTGTGTGAATACAATTTGAGGCTCCACAGCCTCAGCAAATACCAGTTGCCTCACCTTTGTTCAAATAGTGTTTAATCTAAATCATTGCCTGTCTGGTGGGTATTGGGGAGGGAATTGGAACCACTGTATGGACCATGACTATATGGACCAATAGGAAGCTACTGAGTGTGCTATGGGCACTAGAAGTGGCAAAGACCAACATGGCAGAGGTGTGCAGAGAAACATGAAAGAATGTGGTAATAATGTATAATTTATAGAATTGATATAATTTTGCTTTCATTATGGTAGATTGAATTTATGTTATTTAAAGGAATTTGTACATTTGGATTTTACTGGATATATACTATTCCTGTGTATCTATTTATTTTTACATAAATTATTTTATTAAGAATCGCTCATTAGTGTGCTTTTTTACTGTCTAAGATAAAACAAATAGTCCCTGCTTGGGTGTGCTCTTTGCAGCTCATGAAGACACAGCCTCTGTAATACTGAGTGTTCAGTGTATCATACTAACCAATCAGTGACCATCTCAGCAACATGCTGCTGAGACATGTTCGCTGATAAACTAGTACACTACACTGCACATACAGTCCTGCAAAGTCTGTATCTGCATAGGCTGCAGCGGGCACACCCATACAGAGACTATTTTAGGCAGTGATAATAGCGCTTATAAGCACTTTTTAATAAAATAAAGTACATAAAAGCAAATAGGTACACAGTGATACCTAGAAACATCCAAGGACCTTCCATATTTAAAGGGCCGTGACTTGCTTTACCATGACACTGTGCGCAGTGGGGGCAGATATTACACTACTTTGGCCTAAAGATCCTCTGTAACTTGGGATTTTTTTGAATACTTGTCCCAGTGCCTCTGCTTCTATTAAAACATTTAAAAGGATGTCACACCTGGTCATTGTTTTACAGGCCTTTAAATAAAGTATTAAACCAGAAAATGCACTTAGAAGGACCTGAGATGGTGTCCCCCCTCAGAGCGGGGATCTGGCGCCCATCTCTGAGTGCACTCTCACGCACAAACCCATCACATCCTATTCCTGGCCAGGTCCATTGTTTGTACATTACAAAGATGTGCTAGCAAAAGATTACTCTTATGTCCAAACAAACCAAGCAAATGATGGATGGTCCAAACACAGGAGCTGGGACACCATCAGTTTAGAGAAATGTCCTGATGGAAATTAGTGCTTTCATATCATACCATAAGGATACTTGTTAAAGGAGCTCTGTAGTCAGATTGTTTTCTATATGGTATTTTAAATAACTTTGTTTAACAATTCACAAAGCAATTTAAAAAAGTAAAACAAAATAAACACAATGTTTTAACTAGTAACTTGCCCGTCATAGTGATGGTATCATATGTTACGTTCAGTTGTCTGCTCTGTGCGCTGTCTCTCTTTCTGTGCGCCCTCTCTCTGTCTGTGCACCCTGTGTTTTTGTGTGCGCTTTCTCTCTGTGCCCTCTCTCTGCGCTCTATGTGCTCTCTGTCTCTTTTCCTCCCTATCTCTCTCTCTCAAGCCATCTTTCTCCCTCACTCTTCCTAACTCTCTCTCTCTCCCTCCCTCTCTCTCTGTCACCCTCCCTCTCTTACTCCCTTTGTCTCTCTCTCCCTCTATCTCGTTCTCTTCCTTCCTATCCCTCCTTCCCTCTCTCTCTCACTCTTCCTAACTCTTCCTCCCTCTATCTCCCTCACTCTTCCTCCCCTCTCCCTGCTTCCCTCCTCTCTCTCTGTCGCCTTCCCTCTAACACTGCCTTTCTTTCTTTCTCCCTCTCTCTCCCTCACTCGCCCTCTCTCCCCCCACTCTTCTTCCCTCTCTCTCTACCTACCTTCCTCTCCCTTACTCTTCCTCACTCCCCCTCCCTCCCTTCTCTCTGCCTCCCTCTCTCACTCCCTATCTCGCTCTCCCTCTATCTCTCTCTCCCTCACTCTTCCTCACTCTCCCTCCTTCTCAATCTCACTCACTCTCTCCCCTTCTCTCTCTCCCTCCCTCCCCCTCCCTCCCTCTTCCTCACTCTCTCCCTCACTCCCCCTTACTCTTCCTCACTTTCCCTCTCACTCTTCCTCCCTCTCTTCCCTCTATCTTTCTCTCTCTCTCCCTCACTCCCCCTCACTCTTCCTCACTCTTCCTCTCTCTCCTTCCTTCTCTCTCTCCATCCATCTTTCTCTCCCTCTCCCCCACTGTCTCTCTATATTTCTCACTCTCTTTTCCTCCCTTTCCCTCACTCTTCCTAACTCTCCCTCCTTTCCTCTCTCCATCCTCCTCACTCTCCCTCCCTCTCCCTCACTCTTCCTAAGTCTCCGTCTCTCTCTCCCTCTCTTTCCGCCACTCCCTCTATGTCTCTCTCTCTCTCTCACTCTCCCTCCCTCTCCCTCACTCTTCCTAACTCTCCCTCCCTCTCTCTCTGCCACTGCGCATTAGCAGTTGTTATGGTGTGATGAGGACACAACTTTGTCGTTAATGCACAGTTGTGTGATGTTTCCAATATTTATCAATAGTAGCTTGAGAGTATCGCTTAAACAGAACGCACCTCGCAGGCGTTACCACCTGTAAACTATGAGTGGCTCTATTTTGCTTTCTTCCATACTGCTCCCTGTTATTTTCACATTCTTGGAAAGCCACGTCCTGTGTATTCAGGAAGTTGGTCTGTGGAAACCAAAATGGTAGCTTCCAGAGCAGCAGAACTGCATATACATAATAATAAATTAGAGGAAGTGTTGTTTATTTGCATTCTAATAATGCGCATATTTTTAAGTATAGTGTAAATTAAAAAAAATAATCAAAGGGGTCTTTTAAGGTTCAGGATTACAAGGAAATTACTTCATTAGTTTACAGCATATGTCCTTAACCCTCTCGATAGCTATCTCTTTGTGGTGAAGGGGCTTGTGTTCTTCATGGGATCATGGCAAACGGCAATCTCAGCTCCTGGCAAATAGATGGGAAAGAAGTGGAGGCAGTGACAGATTTTATTTTCTTGATCTCCAAGATCTCTTCAGATAGTGACTATAGTCATTAAATTAAAAGACGTTTGCTTCTGAGACAGGCTATTAAAAAGTAAAAATATTACACTATCAGCAAAGGTCCGCATAGTTAGAACTATGGTATTCCCAGTTGGAAAATACGGATGTGAGAGCTGGACCATAAAGAAGTCTGAATGCCCTAGAATTTACGTGTCACGGATCCCTTTTCCAGTTCCTAGATCTTAGCCCATTAAAGGACTGACGGCTTGGCTCCAGCCACTCCAATGTATTGTAGTCTGTTTTATCCCATTTTACCAAATAAGCTAAGTACATCTCTAAGATGTGTATTAGAAGGTAGCCCTATTGTTCTCAGGTGCCAGCCATCAAGCTACTGCTAGACCCCATGTGGGATCATCTCCTGTAATTGTCTGCCACACCTTCTCATTGTGTAACCCCCTCTGTATCTAACTGCTATACATATTGCTGACAAAAATAAAACAGTTCCCTGCTGAGACATATAGAAATGGTATGTTTTCTTATTTGCGCCTGGTGGGTGCGATACTGATCCTATCTCCACCCAGCAAGTAACTTGTCCTGGTCACTACCACAGGAAGGTTACTCAGAGTCCTGGAAGTGCTGATTCCTGATGGAGAGACTCTCACTGATACAGAAGCCAGATATCAGGGTGCTGGTGCAGAGATTTCCAAGAACTCAACGGTCCTTGTGGGTAGATAACCTGTAGTCTAAAGCAGGTGGCCCTGGGCAGTAATATCCCCGTCACATGGATATATATATATATATTATGTTTTTCAGATTTATGCATATATGTATATATATATATATATATATATATATATATATATATATATATATATATATATATATATATAAAAATATTTATACAGTAATATATACATATATATATATATATATATATATATATATATATATATATATATATACTATATATATATATATATATATAAATATATTTATATACACACACATATATATATATATATATATATATATATATATATACAATTTTTTCATATATATATATATTTTTTTAAATATAAATATTGTTTATATATACAGTATTATATATTAATATATATATATATATATATATATATATAATACTGTAATACTGTATATATTTATAAAATATTATTCTCTTACTGTACTACTTTATATATATTTCAAAAAATAAATATATTTGTATATATATATATATATATATATATATATATATATATAAATAAATAAATATTAACATTAACCTACTGGCAGGAAACTTGTCTCTTTTAAGCCATTTTTTTAAATCTGAAAGTCAGCAATACTTGGTATGTAGGGCCTCTCCAATTATACAAAGTAATTTGGTTTTAGGCATATTTATCTTTGTGAGCTTTAAACAACACACAAATATCTCTGCAATATGTGAATGCAAGTAGGAAAACAATGGCTTAAATACCAATTTAATGTATCACATTATTCTGTGTTGCTTACATATATAATTTACTGTTTCCGAGTTGCAGTGATGAATATTTTAAAGCTGTTGAGTGTGGTGCTGTTAATTTATATAATCTGTTTATGAATGCTTCAATACACCGGCATCTCATGACAAGAGGTTATTTTTCATAGACATAGGAATGTTGGCTTCATTTAGGTGTACATTGCAAATACATTTATAAATATATATATATATATATGTGCATTTATTTTTTTACACACATATATATGTAAAAATACATAAATAAATAAAAAAAATTCTCTCTCTCTCTCTCTCTCTCTCTCTCTCTCTCTCTCTCTATATATATATATATATATATATATATATTTATATATATATATATATATATATATATATATATATATATATTTATATATATATATATATATTTATATATATATATATATATATATTTTTTTTTTTTTTTTAATGAACCCCTCTGACTTTACACAAAGACTAACCTACCACTCACTGATCTTTAAATATCTCCATACAACTATGAACACCATACAAATTATATACATTTCTTTACATACTCAATAATCCAGCCATATTAAAATGACTGACCCTAGACTCCAGCTGTAGATTCATATGATAGTGCCGCAGTGCGATAGTACTTGCAGGCACTATACTGATGTAGCTACCTAGTTCTGTGCCATTAACAAATATGGCCACCACAACCATGCTCTACAGAAACGGTAATGCAGAACTTACAGAGAGAAATAACGAATCATTCAAGATTTAAAGAAATTGTATTATTGATAAAAATATATATTAATATATATTTAGAAGGAAAAACATATAAAACATATATTTTTAAATTTAAATATCACAAACATTAATTGGTTGTAATTTAATTACAATTATATATATGCAGTGCAAACACTACAGTAGTAGACTAGTGAGTATATATATATAGAGAGAAATTACCATAGTAGATTTTACAAATATACCTAATTAAAGCCAAACACACTCTATTGGAGTAAGCTTAATTGAAACTTACATTGCTTTTCCTTACTCTGAATGTGGGGTTTAAATATAGTGTCAAACCTCACTCCGAGACCTTCCATGCAACTTTAACTGGTGAGATACCTGAGACTCTCTTTAATGACGGGATTGATTATCAGGATATACTTTGTGGTTCATTTCCATTATTGTAAGATAATTAAAAATTCACAGGGTTAAAAGATAGCTAGTAAATATTTTAGTACACCCTGTCCTTGTCAACTTGTTCTCCCCCTCCAAGATTTCTGAGTGTACTCACAAATAGCATCTTAGTTGTAATTAGGAAAAGGGTGACAACTTGAAAATGTAAGTACATTGATGATTATTTTCTAAATTAGAGCATTCATTATTTTGTGTGTCCTTAATAGATTTAATGTTTTATATAACTGACCTCCATCGTTGTGCATTGTTGCACCTAGATTTGGTGCAGCTTCTGTGTTAAGAAATATTAATAAGAAATTATCATCATTCATCCTCAGTTTATTCTGCAGATGCAACCTAAAGCAAATGGGACTATCAATTACATTCTTTGCAGCCAAGCGTTGGTACTATATAGTACCAGCAGCAAATTTGTGTGCATAGTAACTGTGCGACATTTCTAAGACAGTAACCGGTAACCTCTGGTCATTTGCTGCCCATCATGTGATGGACCTTAAAATGTGTGGTTCAAATGTTGATATGTAATGTTTGATTAATTCTCACACTTTATAGGTAACATTGCCCTTTTTTACATAATTAAGCAATACTTTTTATAAAAAAATATTGAGATCTTTCCTGGCGGATGGCCGCTGTGGTTTTCCCGACACAGTAGGGTTGCGAGCAGCACGCCACTATTCTATGCTGCTGCTACTCATACTAATTTAATAATCCTAACTGTAACCCTACCCCTAAACCCCCTAACCCCATACTTAACCTTAAAACCTAATTGTAATCTAAACCCTAACCTGTATCCCCTAAACCTAACCTGTATCACATAACCCTACATCCATCCCTAACCCTAACCTCCTTAACTCCAAGCCTAACCCTAGTACCTAACTGTAACCCTATCCCTAAACACCCAACCCCAAGCCTAACCCTAAAACCTAACTGTAACCTCAACCCTAACCTGTCTCCCCTAATCCTAACCTGTATCCCATAATCCTACATCAAACCCTAACCCTAAGCCTAACCCTAAAACCTAACTGTAACATAAACCCTAACCTTAATCCCAGCTCTCACACACCTCTTCAACCTTTCCCTAAATCCTGGCAGGTTTCCATCTTCTCTAAAACACGCCATAATTACACCCATTCTTAAGAAACTCTCATCTGACTCTGACAGTGCATCTAACTACCGCCCTTTCATCTGCTTCCCCTGGTTTCCAACCTACTGGAGCGGCTCTTCTACAACGCCTTGCCAGCTTTATTTCCTCTACCTCCCTTCTTGACACCTTCCAATCCGGCTTCCGGCCCAACACTCCACTGAGACAGCTCTCACTAAAGTCACCAATGACCTGCTTACTGCCAAGTCAAAAGGTCACTTTTCCATTCTACTTCTTCTGGATCCCTCTGCTGCCTTTGACACAGTTGACCATCCGCCTCTACTCCATATTCTCTTCTCTCTCTATATTCGATACACTGCTCTCTCATGGTTCTCATCATACTTCCAAGATCAAACAATTAGCGTCCCTTTTCTGGCACCTCTTCTTCTCCTCACCCTCTGTCTGTTGGTGTACCCCTAGGCCCCCTCCCCTTCTCCATCTATACATCCTCACTTGGTACCCTAATAAACTTTTTTGGGTTTCAGTACCATCTCTATGCAGATGACTCCCAAATCTACCTCATCACCAGATCTATCCCCCTCTCTTCTAACACATATCTCCAACTGCCTCTCTAGTATATACACTTGGATGTCTGCCCACCATCTCAAACTCAACATGTCTAAGACTGAACTCCTAATCTTCCCACCCTCTACTACAGCTTCAATTCCTCACATCTCTCTCACTGTCAACAACAACATCACTCCCACCTCTCAGGCCAATTGTCTCTGGGTTCTACTGGACTCCGTCCTCTCTTTCATTCCTCACATACAGTCACTAACAAAATCATACCTTCTCCATCTAAAAAACATTTCCAAAATACGTCCCCACCTTACACAAGCTACTGCAACTCGCTTCTTGCTGGCCTACCCACCACGATATCCCCACTTCAATCCAGTATGAATGCCTCCACTAGACTCATCTACCGGTCACAACATTCAGTGTCAGCATCACCTCTCTGTCAATCACTCCACTGGCCTGCCATAGCCTCCAGAATAAAATTTAAAATCATGACAAAGCCCTCAACAGTGCACCCCTTCTATCTCTGCTCTCATCTCCACATACTCCCCCACCCGCCCTCTTCCTTCTGCTAGAGACCTTCTTCTTTCTATCACTCTTGTCACCTCTCACTCCCACCTTAAGGACTTTTCTCGTGCTGCCCCTATTCTCTTGAACTCCTTGTCTCGCCTCACCAGCCTTAAAACCTTCAAAACCTCACTAAAAACACATCTGTTTGAAGAAGCCTATCGCCTTTCACCCTAACATGCATAACACTTCTCTCACACTCCTGTACTACACACAAAACCTCTGTGAGTTTTCCATCTTGTAACCCTAAAACTATTCCCCTTTCATGCCCCAATACAGGGAGTGCGCAGCTTAAACTGATCACTAGGTGGTGCTGCACAGCAGCCTTGAAGCGAGCTCACCACTTCTGGCCAACCAACAGGAAAGGTCCAAATATTGTTACAAATTTTGCAACATTTTATAGGTTGTATCTGTTAACTCCCGGTCACTTCTAAATAAAACTTGAAACTGACTACCTGTGCGTTGGGCCTGGTCCAGGATGTGTAGAATAAACCCTATAGTTGCTTTACATTTATTAGAATTTTTACTGAAAGTTGATCTATAAATTGCTGTAAAACTTTTCTAACCCATTTCCACACAACAGAGCTTTGATGTTTTGGTGTCGTGCTGCAGTGGAATCACTTTTTCATTGTCCTCTGTTTCCGTTGGTCTACACCTAGCTGCTTGATGATGGCTGATGTGGTTGTTTCATAGGATTCATAGGAAGCCAGCCTCAGATCTAAACACCCTTCTGAGAAGCATAGCTGCAACTCACAGGGTGAATATTTTTCTCCATGCTATATTCTAATATGTTTTTTTATTTATTATCTACTAATTAAAAAAGATACAGACATAGGGTCTCATTCAATTGCTACGTTTTTAAAATTCAGGCTTGCAAATGGCGGTCACAAGCTACTTTGCTATTCAATTGTCTTCCGTTTGCGTGCTCTGATCGAGTTACATCCTACGAGCTACGATTCCTAGCGATTTGTTCAATCACGGCTTACTACCCTCAAAGCCTTTGATCTTTCATGGCTGCAAGAGTTGCGGCAGCAAAAAATCCCTAATCGCTATTCAATTGCTCCGATTCACCCTTCCGTCAAGCCCGTAAATGGCTAAACTCGAACCACGGGTTACTTGTACCAAGGAGGTGTCTCAAAGGTCTTATTTATTAATCGTAGCACTTTATAAGCAATTCAAAAAGCAACCCTGTACTTTTATTAGAAGTGAAAGTGATTTTAGGTCGCAGAATTCATAGCACAACATTATCAAGTTCGCACAGCGGCATAATTAAATAGTTTATTTAATGTTCAATATCCGTCATAAAGTCCTACGAGCTTGAACCTCCAAGCCCGTATGACTTTGGAATCCTACCTCCATATTTCATTGAAGCTCCACAGGCTTGAATAACGAGTTACGGGCTTGGAGGTCATTCAATCCCGTAGGACTTTGGACAGAAATTAAATGTGAAAAAAAGTATTTGATTTTGGCGATGTGCCAGCGTGAGAATGTTGTGCTTTTAATCCTAATGTCACCCATTGTGTTCCCCATCATTTACAGTGCTTCACAGTCTGGGTTGAATTTATATTTGCATTTACAGTGCTCTGAGTTTGCAGGCTTGAAACACGCGTTACGGGCTTGCGGCCGCTATCATGTTCAAGCCTGCGAATGCTTACTGCCGATAGCATGTTTTGTGATTAGCGGGAAGGGGGACTAACTTGCGGGAAGCGTAGGGCTCCAAATTGTTTGGACTCACAACTGTCCATCTTATGTAGGGCAGGTTTCTGTTTTAAGAATAAATCCCTCTGTCCCTCCAAGCAAATTCCTCCAATCTGTCTTTTTCCGTCACCTCTTCCATCACCTCCAAGCTTCTAGTAGAACGTAAGGTCCTAAGTCTGTCCAGGAGTATTAGAGCATTGTGCGCGTTATTAACAACGGTAAATTCTTGTTTTCTCAATTAAAACAATATACAGTGCATAGTCTCCTACTCACCAGTGTGATAACGAAAAAGGTTTCAGAAGGGAAGCACGAGTATCCCCCAAAAGCTTAGGTAATTATGGATGATAAAGCTAAAACTAATACTGATTTCAGACCATCTGTGACCACATTTTTTGTAGAGCTATGTATAGGGAATTATTCTGTGCTGTTGATACACACATTGGCAGGCTGCCTGGTATCCTTCACATTCGCTTGCCGCAAATACTCTTATTTTTGGTTCTTCACATGATTTTATGTAATTCAAAATGAGAGCTCAACTAATAATAGCAGAACATGTAATGTAACACAGTTTTTATTATAGTTTTACAGCCTTCTTACACAACACTTTTATAGGAATTATTATTACAAACTATGGAGCGTCCTATAGGCATTTTTTTGTTACCTTGATTTACTTATGAGTAGAACTTGATACTACACAAAATTATCTATTGGATCTTATGTCTTTGAAATGGAAGCTATTGTTTACAAGTTCTTGAGTGTCCACTCACACTTGTTGGGAATATAGAAGACCCAACTAGATCTTTCCTTGTTGCCACCAGTATGAGAATCATATTGCTCCCACAGCCATCTTCATCAACACACAGAAGAACCAGACACAAAGGCGATGCTAAGGTTAAAAGTAGTTTTTATTAAATAAATAAACCAATAGTACACACTTATATATGTTGATCAGTTGTTCAACCGTGTCTGACTTCCCATGACCCAATAGACCTCAGCACATCACTCTCTGGTTGTGATATCGATACTGTTTTCTTGGCAAAGATACTGGAGTGGGTGCAAGTTCCTTCTCCTGTAATTTGTTTGACTTTTCTGCTATGACCTGCCCATCTTGGGTGACCCTATATGGTATAGCTCACAGCTTCATTGAAGTATACAAGCCCATTCACCAAGACAAGGTAGTGATCATGAAGGGGTACACTATCATATAAGGTTTGTTAAAACACCTTTGGCGTACCCGGAGCATGTTTGCGCTGGTTTCCTCTCTTTCCACAGTCCTATGTTTCCTTCTGTTACTTTATCCCAGGAGAACCATAATTAGGTAGGAAAAAGTCAACAACATTAGCAACCATGTAAACCATGAACATTAAGGCATTTTTAAGATAGTAACCTTCAAATATATCAAAGGACTTAATAAAGTTCATGAGGCAAGAACAACGTGTCATGATTCACCAACTAGACTGAGGCACCCACTTCTGCAGGGGGTCTGCCAGTGATACTGCGTCCCAAACCACCCATCTGAGCAGAAGCACTGACCAAGGGACGTCTTTCCAGTTCCATTCACCTTAGTTTATTTTACCTCCGGACCTAGAGCCTCTCACACCACCTTCTCTTCTGTCTCTGAACTAATCTAACATGTCCTCCCATCTATCCTGTCCACACCTACCTATGATTTGTGTTACTTTATAATGCAGGTTTCTGCACTATCACATCCATCTTTCACAGCTGTCTCATCCATAAACCTAATCTACTCTTTTTTCTATTATCAGCCAAGCACTTGTTTCTCCCTTTTTTTTAGTTATTTCACCTTTTATTTCATAACAAGTTCTCAGTCATGCAAGGCACTTTGTATAAAAATGTCATGTGTATTAGCTCAAGGGCAGGGCCGTCAACTCCTTTTGTATCAGTCTGTCAAATTATGTATAGTTATATCTATGTTTTGCTGTACTTCAGGACTATGGAATATGTTGGCACAATATAAATAAAGAGAGGATGATTTTGAAGTTGCAAGTTACATGAGAAATACATCTAAATACTAATTTACATAAAGTGTAGTAGTTCAGTGGAACAGTCTTCCAATGGAAGTGATAGGGTCAAACACAGTTAAGGAATTTAACCATGTCTGGGATAAGGCTATTTTGAGGCTTTAACAAATGGGCCTTTCCTTGTTCTTGTTTGTTTAGTCAGCCATGTTATGACTCTCCATGACCCTATAGACCACAACATGCCAGGTATAATCATTATATCTCAGGTTGTGCCTATCCATAAGGTTTTCTTGGCAAATATAACAGAGTTAGGGCAGGTCCTTTGCCAGCCGACCTCAATTTATCAATTTATCTGCCCATCTTGGATGACCCTACATGTTATGGCTCACAGCTTCATTGAAGTACACAAGGCCCTTCACCACCACAAGGTAGAGATCCAGAAGGAGTTTTGGTTCTTATCTGCTGTCAGATCTATTTGTAGAGAAATAATTCACTTTAAGTTGCTTGAGTATATGGGTAGCCAAATCAAGACTCATCAGTGCTCCTTACATGCGGGACATGCTTTTTTTTTAGCAGTGAGGGTAAGGGATGAGGGGGATTTGGGACCTCATAAACTTTTAGCTCATGGAACACAACTGTTTTATCATGAAATCAAAATAGCAACTATTACAAAATTATTATTTAAACTTCATTGAAACTAGCAGGAAATACAATGAGCATACGCACAGGTTTAGATCTGATTGGCTGACAGGGTAAGCCCCAAAGAACAGTTAAACATCTGAGTAAGTTTTTGTGCTCTTCAACACATTATCAAAAACCCTCTTTCTAATGCAACAAATAAAAATATGTCCATGTCCCTATACAATCAGAGACTGTCACTTTAAAGTGCAATAACTATATAGCGCTATGCCCACCCCATCAGGATCACAGGCATGGCAGCCCCTAGACCCTAACAGATCCTGCTAAAAGTCAGGGTGCACTGCAGTTGTTTCTAAATAGTCTTCTAAATAACTAAACCTTTTATTGGACAAAAACACAAACTTTCAATATTTAACTTTTTTTATATGCAATTAATATGTCATTTAATTATCCTTTACTTGGCTGCATTTTTCAGCAGTGGTCTCGGGAGGGTCTGTAGTTCTAAATTTGGGCAAACTGTTGGCTGATAGATATATATATCTATAGATATATAGATAGCTAGATAATTTTTATTTGCTTTTCTTCAAAACCATGTATGAGGATACTTATTGAAATAATTATATATAAAGAAAATGTGACCACAGTGTCCTTTAATGAGCTTTCCATTAGTCCTATTGGAAGTCGTGCTGTTTTTATCTGCTTTATTCTCACTGTAATAGATATAAGCTTCCTCTGCATTCAAAGTCTCGTCCCATCTGCAGCAGCAGATTAGCAGTAACCAAAATGGTAGATTCCACTGCATGATAATTACATGTGATTGGAAGTAAAGGAAAGGCTGCATTGTATTTTATTCTATAAATATGAACAGACCGTTATCAGGTGTAGTTCCTTAAAGGAATATTTTTAAATTCATAAATGACTTGACAGGGATAATTATCGTGTGCAGTTGAATGGCAGAATCAGTTAGGTTTACGAGGGAGGTGAACAAAGTGGGCTCTACAGTAACATGATTAAAGATGAGGGAAGAATGGATTTAATGAGACAAATGCTAATAGATGGCAGTGCTGCCGCGCTGTAATACGCCAGATGCCGCGATTTAAGTTGGTGATTATTTTTACAAGCTTTAACACGCACAGCAGCTTCATCATCGTATCACATGTAGCAAACTGATAATCAGAGCTGTTAATCCTTTCTTGCTTCACAGCTTTTTATTAAAGTGACATTATTAGTATGAGAAATACAAAGTGGCTAATGCAATCTTTGTTGCCTCAAGAGAAACATGTTAAAGAGACAGTGTTGTTGTTTAGTCGTGCCTGACTCTCTGTGACCCTATGGACTGCAGCACGTCAGGTACATCTTGTGTCTGGTTGTGCTTATCTATAAGGTTATTTTGGCAAAGATACTGGAGTGGGTGCCTGTTCCTTCTCCAGTGGACTGCAATTTGTCTGACCTCTCTGCTGTGACCTGCCCATCTTGGGTGACCTTATATTGTATAGCTCACAGCTTCACTGCGGTACACAATCCCTTCACCATTACAAGGTAGTGATCCAGAAGGGAAAAGAGACAGATGTTTTTTTTTTTTTTTTGCATTGTCGCATCCCATTGCATTCAGTCGCTTACAACTCTCCACGACCTCATGGATCGCAACACACCAAGACATATTTATGTCCATGGTCATGCTGATCCACTTGGTATTCATGATACTGGAATGGGTTGCCAGTTCCTTCTCCAGTGGGCCACAGCTCCTGGTATTCCAAGGTTACATAGTTACATAGTAATTGAGGTTAAAAAAAAGACTTTCAGTCCATCAAGTTCAACCTTTTAAGATCTCCTCTGATCTGCAATATGTGGATTAGTTGTTATTTAATTGATCCAGAGGAAGGCACACAGAAAAAAAAACCAGTGAAACTTTGCCAATTGTCTCAAAGGGAAAAAAAATGAATTCCTTCCTGACCCCAGATACTGACGATCAGACTCCTCCCTGAATTAATACTCTCTATATAATTATCTGGGATAGCCCTGAATGCCTTTTTTAATTAGAAATAAATTCAGTCCCTTTTTAAAGTTATCTATCGAATCTGTTGTCACCACCTCCTTTGGTAGAGAATTCCACATTAACCATCCTTTCTGTGAAGAACACTTTTCTTTTTTTAGGGTGGAATCTTTTTACTTTTAACCTCAAAGGATGTCCTCTTGTCAGTTGAAAACCTCTTGGCACAAAAAGCTCCCTTGACAAATCTTTATACTGACCCTGGATGTATTTATATAAGGTAATCATATCCCCTCTTAGACGCCTTTTTTCTAGGGAAAATAAGATTAATTTGGTTAGTCTTTTTTCATAACTTAGCCCCTCCATTCCCCTTATTAGTTTTGTTGTCCTTCTCTGTACTTTTTCCAGCTCTAAAATGTCCTTTTTATGAATTGGTGCCCAAAATTGTATTCCATATTTCAAATGAGGGCATACTAGAGATTTGTATAGTGACAGAATTATATTTGCTTCTCTTGCTTCTATACCCTTCTTAATACATGTTAATATTGTATTTGCCTTTGCAGCTGCTGCTTGGCATTGAGCACTGTCACCTAGGTGGTTGTCCACAAGCACTCCCAAATCCCTTTCAATATCTACAGAATATGTTGGTGCTTTATAAATAAACAATAATAATAATATTTGCTCTCTTTGGAGGCAAAGTACATCATCATCTGATTTAACTACCTTGCACAACTTTGTGTCATCAGCAATAATGGAGGCGATACTTTCCAATCCTACCTCTAAGTCATTAATAAATATGTTAAAAAGGAGAGTACCTAATACTGAACCCTGAGGAACCCCACTTACCACATTAGTCCAATGTGAGTATGTTCCATTTACAACAACCCTTTGCTTCCTGTCTTTGAGCCAGCTCTCAATCCATGAGCAGATATTTACTGCAATTCCTGTATCTCTTAGATTGCACAATAGTCTCCCATGTGGCACTGTATCAAAATCCTTTGCAAGATCCAAAAAGACTACATCCACTGAGTTGCCTTGATCCAAGTTCCTACTAACCTTCTTATAGAAACTAATAATTTGGCATGACCTATCCCTCATAAATCCATGTTGACTCCTACTTATAATCCTGTTCAAATATACATATTCTTGTATATTATCCCTTATTAACCCTTCTAAAAGCTTCCCCACTACAGAAGTGAGGCTCACTGGTCTATAATTCCCTGGATTTGATCTTGATCCCTTCTTAAATATATGTATCACCTCCGCTTTTCTCCAGTCATCTAATAGCGACCCTGTGGTGAGTGATTCTTGAAAAATTAGATATAATGCTTTGGCTATTACTTCACCCAGTTCCCTCAGTATCCTTGGATGTATTTCATCAGGACCTGGGGCTTTATTAACATTTATTTTTCCAACCTCTTTTGGATTTCTTCCTGCTTTAACCAATTATTTGGTGAAGGTAGTGTAGCCCCATTATGTTGAGGTGTCTCCACCACTGGTACCTCCCTTGTGTATACAGAAGAAAAGAACCCATTTAGCTCATCCTCCTTTACCTGGTCACTATTTATCAGACGGCTGTGTCACATTCTAATGTTCCTATAGCTTCCTTCCTCGCCTTCTTCTCATTAATATACTTAAAAAAATATTTTAGGGTTAGTCTTAATCTCCTTTGCAACTAACTTTTCATTTTCCATTTTAGCCAGTCTAATAGCCCTTTTGCAAGCCTTGTTGATTTCCTTGTACTCCCGTAAAGCAGTCTCTGTCCCTTCTTGTTTGTATAATTTAAGTGCCTTTTATTTACTCATCATCTTCATCTTTAAGTCATTACTAAGACACATGGGTTGTGATTTACTCTTTTTACTTTTATTTCCACATAGTATATTGTGATAAATATGTATATTTAGTAAAGATTTGAACGTTGTCCATTTATGTTCAGTATTTTTACCTGTCAGTTCTTTGTCCCAGTCTATATTTGTATTGCTGCCCTTAAAATCTTTCACAATGTGAACACTTCACACAATAGGGCTCTCCTGCATCTAGGAGACCCTAATAGGATTATGTATTATGCTAGGTGTCTGCAATAGTCTGAGCTAATATCCTGCAGAGCATAAACCAACATATCTAAAGTATAGCAATGTGATCATATTTTAACCATAAGAAATAAATAACCATAAAACAGGGTAAAACAGTGATGGGTTCCGTTATACACCTCCCCCGTGACCATAAGCCGGCATACACGTTCTGATCCCAACGGATCGCCGTGGAGATGTCCGGTCAAAACTTTTTTTTTTTTTTTTTGGTCGCTTCTCTAGTTCAGTTTGCCTAGACAACCCATCAGCATTATTGCAGTTCACATTGACTCACATTTCAAGAACAAACAAACGCACACTTTATACATTATTCCCAGCAATAGACATTTCAAGGAGAGGAAAATACATTTTACAAACTGGTTTCAAACAATTAAATAATGAGGCAGAAAAGCCTCAGCCTTCCAACTGAACTGAAGTCCTTTAGCAAAACCATCCCAAGTTTCAGAGTACATTCCTCCCCCAGCTTGTGGTCGGGCCCCTATTGTACAGGGCCCACTGTTCTTCCCCTGTACACCCACCCAAAAAGTCCAGGATCCCATCCCAACAGTCCAGGATCCCAGGGTCCAAAAGGTGGACCACAATCTCTGTCCCATAGAAACCTCTTTCCACCCAGCCAGTCCCCACAGCTGGGCTGGGATTTCTAACACAGTCTCTGGGCCTATGTGACCACAAGGGGGTAATTCAGTACCCCTCTTAGAAAACACATTATTGTTGGGAGGCCAATAATATAACCACTGTAGGAAAGTACATACCGGTCTATGCTGGGCTCCAGCATCCATGATGCAATCCTGACCTGGATTCTCCCTTCCCTCTGACTCCTGGGCATCTGTACCTTTGGACAGCTGCTCCTGGTTTCCTTCCTCAGGGTCTGTCTCTGTTGCAGCCTGGAGAGCTACGCTGCTCAAAGCCAGGCTGTGCGTGCAATCCTCCTGTACTTCATCCATTGCCTTTGGTTGAGCAACTGCGCTCTGGCTCTCTGACGCAGGCTGGGTAATCTTGCAATTCCCACCCAGCCTGTTCTTTAGGGCCCTCAGTTGACCCTCTTCCTCTACCTCTATTGCTTTTTGCTTATCAACCTTATCCCAGTCTTCCATGTTTAACTGGGTCTTTGGATTGGTGTCTGTTCCAGTGGGCGCCTGGACACTGGTTAACCAGGGCATCTTCCCACTTGGTACACTCTCCACTGTGGTGCCACACTGCACCCACAGCTCCTTTGACATGGCTGGCACGCTTGCTGCCACTGGCTGGTGACTAGGCCCTGACACAGTCGCTGCCTCTTCTAAGGGAAAACATTCTCCATCCCCAGGAGTTGGTAAAGTGCCATCATTTACCCCTTCACACTCCTCCTGTACCTCATTCACAAGTAGATCCCAGTGATCCTCCTCCTGATCCTCTATTAAGTCATCCAGAGAGCTTCTCTAGCCATCTCTGAGATACTTCTGCTTCCTCTGCCTCTGTGTCTGCAGCTGCTTGTACTGGGTTAACCTCGTGGAGGGTGCCCAAAGATTCTTTATTAGACCGGGCCCCGAAGAAAGGTTGTCGAGGCTCACTCTGGTAGAAGGTACTGCTGCCCGGTTTGCAGGGGAATTAGTTGGAGTATTCCATGTGGAGCGGTTTCTGTTTCTGGGACAGTCTCTCTGCATGTGGCCCTGCTGGTTACACGTGTGGCACCTGATGTACAGTGGAGGGGTTTGGTAGTTCCCACCACCCGGACGCAGTGCTGGGGTGGGGTTAATGGTTGGAGGTGGGTTAGCAGCTCCCAAGATGGACCGTGCCCGTGCCCGCTGCTTTTCCATTATGTATTTGTGGACATCTGCCATAATCCTTTCCAAGGTTTCTGTGGGAGGCGTACCTGGGAAAAAGGCCAGTCTGCGTTGGAGTTCTCTTCCAAACTCATTCTGTGTGCTGTCCGTAAGAGGTGCTGTAGCAGCTGCCCGGTCTCCCTCCATGAGTTCAGCAATAAGGGTAGCTTTGGTTTTATTGCTGGCAATAATTCCCCTTGCTTCCAATATCTCTTTTAGCGTGGCCCGTTTCAAGTTGGTATAGTCTGTCCCCATTCACTATCCGTTCGGGTATATTCACATATCCTTTCCTTTCGGTTCCATACGAAATAGCAAATTTCCCAAATGGCTGTAACTGCCGAACAAGGGTCTGCTGTGAGGTTTGAATCCCGTCGCTGCCATCAATTGTGACGGAGTTGGAACACGAAGTCCAGTATCTCCGCTGGTATACGGTAAAATATCCAAGAAGCACTGCAGTGTCACAAGCCCCAACCTCCCATATTGGACGACACTCAATTGGGAGTCAAAGAATACTCTCTTTATTTGGTTATCCAGAAGTATATACACATCTCTTCCCACAGGTAATACACATCCCCCTATTTGGCCACACAATACACATAGAGAGACAATAGGTGTGGTCACACCTCCCTGAGGCTACCTGGCTACTTTTATACAATACAGACATTGATTAGATCATCCTTCCCTTTGTTCCATCTTTCACAATGTGAACACTTCACACAGTAGGGCTCGCCTACCTCTAGGAGACTCTAATAGGATTATGTATTATGCTAGGTGTCTGCAATAGTCTGAGCTAATATTCTGCAGAGCATAAACCAACATATCTACAGTATAGCAATGTGATCATATTTTAACCATAAGAAATAAATAACCATAAAACAGGGTAAACACCCGGTTACACCCGGTATATGCTAATGACGTGGCGCGCTGGCGCACATGTGACGTCACCGGGTCAAGGAGCGGAGCGGAGGCCGATGCAGAAGCAGGTAAGTGTCGGGGAGGTATTAAGGGGGGTTTAGGTTGAGGAGGAGGGGGGTTTAGGTTGAGGAGAGGGGGGGTTAAAATGAGGAGGGGGGGTTAGAATGCAGAGGGGGGTTTAGAATGAGGAGGGAGGTTGAGGAGGGGGGTTGAGATTGAGGAGGGGGGTTGAGCATAGGGGGGTTGAGGTTGAGGAGGGGGTTGAGGATAGGGGGGTTGAGGAGGGAGGTTGAGGATGGGGGGTTGAGGAAAGGGGGTTGAGGAGGGAGGATGAGGAGGGAGGTTGAGGAGGGGGTTGAGGATGAGGAGGGAGGTTGAGGATGAGGAGGGGGGTTGAGGAGGGAGGATGAGTAGGGAGGTTGAGGAGGGGGTTGAGGATGAGGAGGGAGGTTGAGGATGAGGAGGGGGGTTGAGGATGAGGAGTTGAGGTTGAGGAGGGGGGTTGAGGAGGGGGGATGAGGAGGGGGATGAGGATAGGCGGGTTGAGGAAGGAGGATGAGGATTGGGGGGTTGAGGAGGGGGTTTGAGGAGGGAGGTTGAGGGGGGGTTGAGGAGGGAGGATGAGGAGGGGGTTGAGGATAAGGAGGGGGGTTGAGGATGAGGAGGGAGGTTGAGGTTGAGGAGGGGGGTTGAGGAAGTCACATGTGACGTCACCGGGTCAAGGAGCGGAGGCCGATGCAGAAGCAGGTAAGTGTTGGGGAGGTATTAAGGGGGGTTTAGGTTGAGGAGGAGGGGGATTTAGGTTGAGGAGAGGGGGGTTTAGGTTGAGGAGAGGGGGGTTTAGAATGAGGAGGGAGGTTAAGGAGGGGGGTTGAGGTTGAGGGGGGGGTTGAGGATAGGGGGGTTGAGGTTGAGGGTTGAGAAGGGGGTTGAGGATAGGGGGGTTGAGGAGGGAGGATGGGGGGTTGAGGAGGGGGTTTGAGGAGGGAGGTTGAGGATAGGGGGGTTGAGGATGGGGGTTTGAGGAGGGAGGTTGAGGGGGGGTTAAGGAGGGAGGATGAGGAGGGGATTGAGGATGAGGAGGGGGGTTGAGGATGAGGAGGGAGGTTGAGGTTGAGGAGGGGGGTTGAGGAAGGAGGATGAGGATTGGGGGTTGAGGAGGGGGTTTAAGGAGGGAGGTTAAGAGGGGTTGAGGAGGGAGGATGAGGAGGGGGTTGAGGATGAGGAGGGGGGTTGAGGATGAGGAGGGAGGTTGAGGTTGAGGAGGGGGGTTGAGGAAGGAGGATGAGGATGGGGGTGGAGGAGGGGGGTTAAGGATGGGGGGTTTGAGAAGGGGGTTGAGGAGGGAGGATGAGGAGGGAGGTTGAGGATGAGGAGGGAGGTTGAGGATTTTGCTTCAAAGTTCTTTATTTGAATTTTTTTCCCCCTGAAATTCCCTTCTTAAAATGAGGTGCGTGTTATACGCCGGTGCGTGTTATATGCCTTCTGTATTGCTATCTTGCCATGCTGTAGGGGCTAGTGTACCTCTATGAAGTTGTGAGTTGTACCTGTAGGGGCACCCAAGATGGGCAGATCATTGCAGAGAGGTCAGGCAAATCGAGGTCCACTGGAGAAGGAACTAGCAAACCCACTCCAGTATACCGTATATACTTGAGTATAAGCCGACCCGAGTATAAGCCGAGGCACCTATTTTACCACAAAATACTGGGTAAAATGAGTGACTCGAGTATAAGCCGAGGGTGGGAAATGTGCTGCTCCCTGTGTCCCTCTTGTGCCCTCTGTGTCCCCCTCTCGCTCCCGTGTCTCTTCGCCCCTCTCCCTTCCCTGTGTCTCTTCTCCCCTCTCCCTTCCCTGTGTCTCTTCCAACCTCTCCCTTCCCTGTGTCTCTTCCCCCCAAACTTATCACCCTCCTCAACCCCCTCCTCATTCTCAACCTCCCTCCTCAACCTCACTCCTCATCCTCATCCTCCCTCCTCATCCTCAACCTCCCTCCTCAACCCCACTCCTCATCCTCCCTCCTCATCCTCAACCTCCCTCCTCAACCCCCTCATCCTCAACCCCCCATCCTCAACCCCCAATCCTCAACCCCCCTCCTCATCCTCAACCTCCCTCCTCATCCTCAACCTCCCTCCTCATCCTCACCCTCCCTCCTCAACCCACTCCTCAACCCCCCTCCTCAACCTCCCTCCTCAACCCCCCATCCTCATCCTCTCTCCTCAACCCCCCATCCCCATCCTGTCTCCTCAACTCCCCATCCTCAACCCCCCTCCTCAACCTCAACCCCCCTCCTCAACCCCTCCTCCTCATCCTCAAACTCCCTCCTCGTCCTCAACCTCCCTCCTCATCCTCAACCTCCCTCCTCATCCTCATCCCCCCTCCTCATCCTCAACCCCCTCCTCAACCTCCCTCCTCAACCCCCCTCCTCAACCCCCCTCCTCAACTCCCCCATCCTCATCCTCCCTTCTCAACCCCCCATCCTCATCCTCCCTCATCAACCCCCCATCCTTAACCCCCTCCTCAACCTCCCTCCTCATCCTCAACCTCCCTCCTCAACCTCCCCATCCTCATCCTCCCTCCTCAACCCCCTCCTCATCCTCCCCCCTCAACCCCCCTCCTCAACCTCCCTCCTCAACCCCCCATCCTCATTCTCTCTCCTCAACCCCCCATCCTCATCCTCTCTCCTCAACCCCCCATCCTCATCCTCTCTCCTCAACCCCCATCCTCAACCCCCATCCTCAACCTCAACCCCCCTCCTCAACCCCTCCTCCTCATCCTCAACCTCCCACCTCATCCTCAACCTCCCTCCTCATCCTCAACCTCCCTCCTCATCCTCAACCTCCCTCCTCAACCCCCCTCCTCAACCCCCCTCCTCAACTCCCCCATCCTCATCCTCCCTTCTCAACCCCCCATCCTCATCCTCCCTCCTCAACCCCCCATCCTTAACCCCCTCCTCAACCTCCCTCCTCATCCTCAACCTCCCTCCTCAACCTCCCCATCCTCATCCTCCCTCCTCAACCCCCTCCTCATCCTCCCCCCTCAACCCCCCTCCTCAACCTCCCTCCTCAACCCCCCATCCTCATTCTCTCTCCTCAACCCCCCATCCTCATCCTCTCTCCTCAACCCCCATCCTCAACCCCCATCCTCAACCTCAACCCCCCTCCTCAACCCCTCCTCCTCATCCTCAACCTCCCACCTCATCCTCAACCTCCCTCCTCATCTTCAACCTCCCTCCTCATCCTCAACCTCCCTCCTCAACCCCCCTCCTTAACCCCCCTCCTCAACCCCCCCATCCTCATCCTCCCTCCTCAACCCACCCATCCTCATCCTCCCTCCTCAACCCCCCCATCCTCAACCCCCTCCTCCACCCCCTCCTCAACCTCCCTCCTCATCCTCAAACTCCCTCCTCAACTCCTCCATCCTCATCCTCCCTCCTCAACCCCCTCCTCATCCTCTCTCCTCAACCCCCCATCCTCAACCCCCCATCCTCAACCCCCTCCTCAACCCCCTCCTCAACCCCCCTATCCTCAACCCCCTCCTCAACCCCCCTCCTCAACCCCCTATCCTCAACCCCCTATCCTCAACCCCCTATCCCCAACCCCCCTCCTCAACCTCCCTCCTCAACCCTCCCCTCATCCTCCCTCCTCAACCCCCCCATCCTCATCCTCCCTCCTCAACACCCCCATCCTCATCCTCAACCCCCCTTCCTCAACCTCCTCCTCAACCCCCTCCTCAACCTCCCTCCTCAACCTCAACCTCCCTCCTCATCCTCCCTCCTCAACCTACCTCCTCAACCCTCCTCCTCAACCTAAATCCCTCTCAACCCCCCTCTTCAACCTAAACCCCCCTAAATACCTCCCCCTCTCCCCTCACTTACCTGCTTCTGCATCTCGTATCTCGTATTTTGCGACGCTCATTGGCTAAGTGCTATGGTTTAATGGCTCGGCGCGCTTTGCGAGGCTTGCAGCGATGAGCGCCTTTGGCGCTCATCGGATAAGTCCTACACGTTAGTGGCTCGCCTCGCTTGGTGAAGCTCACTAGCAATGAGCGCCTATGGCGCTCATCTCCTAAGTCGTACGCACATCTCAAATCGTGACGACGTCTCGCAGTTTGACAAATATTATATGTGATATATATATATATATTTTTTTTTTATATATATATACACACACATATATTTACATATAAATATCTATATATATGTACATCTATCTATCTGTATATATATATATATATATAGTTACCTTATCTCTTCTTGTAGTAATGTATCTGTCCTTCCTTTCCTCTCTGTCCCTTCCCAGCAGTACCCCAGTAGCTTCCCTCACCTCCTCTCCTTTTGGCCAGATTGTATTCATTCCGGCAAAAGGGATGGCAGGAGATTGGTAGCCTTTTCCCAAGGGCTGGAGATACCACGGTTTGGGAAGGAGCTCTGTGCTCAGTGTAAAAGCCTTCCTGCCAGTGGGTTTGCCGGTAGCGAGAGGTTGGTTGGTATACAGGCAAGGCATGGTGGCCTCAGGTGCCTGGTCTTGGGATCCAAAGGGTGATCATGTGACCATATGGCTGGTTTTGAGATCCAAAGGGTGATTGTGTGAACATATGCCCTGTCTTCGGATCCAAAGGGTGATCATATGACCATGTGTCGGTATACCACGGTGATGGAAAGAGGTCTGTGACAAGTCTGAAGCCTTGAGGTTCTGTACAGCCACCTCTTCCCGCTGGTCAGCTGGTAGGGAAAGGGTGGTTGGTATACAGACAAGGTATGTCGACCTCAGAGGACTGGTCCAGGGGCCCAAGGTGATCATGTGACCGTATGACGCAATGGCTAAGACTGACCAGATGGAGGAAGGGAGGTAGTTTACAGTGCAACAAGCACACTGATTGCTCCTCGTAGTTTGTGTCTCACTGGTACGGAGGAGGTTTGTGACATGTGGGAAGCCTTGCGGTTAGATAGTAGCAAGAGGTTGGTTGTAAGTGTAAGGTAAGTGTTTTGGTCATCTGAGATCCTTTGGCGCTCATTGCGAGCCTCGTGCTGAGCGCCTTTGGCTTTCATCTTGTGGCTTGCAATGAGCGCCTTTGGCGATCATTGCGAGCCTCTCGGTTGGTGTACTTTTTGTTATCAGAGGCGCTTTTGCGCTTATTGTAAGGTCCGCGCTGATCTCCTTTTGGCGCCTATTGTGAGCCTCTCCCCTGGTGTACTTTGTGTCCTATAAGCACCGTTGGCGCTCCTCGTGAGGCGCGCGGTGAAGGTCTTTCAACGACCCGTATTGCTGAGAACTATATATGTGAATAGGTAATTGTGCTAAACCCTTATCCGCACATACCAACTGGACCTTGCTTAGGTCATGGAATGTGCTTCTGGTGATCATGCTCTTCTATATGAATACTGATCTATCTATCTATCTATCTATCTATCTATCTATCTATCTATCTATCTATCTATGTGTGCCTTTATGCATTTGATTGTCTACAATGATAAAATTATGATGGGGCATTTTAGTTTTTCCTTGTCTCCAACCCCTTGGTGCATAGTGGGCATAAAATAATGTAAACATAACTAGTACACCCTGCATAAACAGAGATGCCTTAGCAAACCCTCCCATACATTTTATATGATATGTTACACTAATGAACAAACCTAGTTAAAACATTTATATGAAACAAAAAAATGTCTTACGACGGCCCTTAATCAGTGTTTAATATTTAAATGTAATACAAGTATTTCTTTTCAGACCCTGTGTGACTCCTCAAACTTTTTTGTCAAAGCATCAATTTACAATAGGCTGTTTTCAATGCATATAAATGCTGAACTGAAGCTGCTGGAACCACTTAATGATTAATTTAATCAACAAAATGAGTAAAGAACATTGTAATTAAATTCCAGTTTGGTGTACAATTTCCTGAACTGCTGCGTCGGCATTTCAAATTTTTTTTTGTTATTTTAATAATCTAATAAATTAAAGGCAGCAAGTAAATAAGTATAAAAACTGGAGCAAAGAATATTTGAATTTGTACAGATCTTATATTATCTGTGTTTGTAGTATACAACAAATAAAGTGAGAGGTTACTACTTTAGGAAAATATCCTTCTCACCCCTGTTTCTTAAAGCATCCTTACAGAGCAAAAACTCTCACTACTTGATATTTCCTTGGTCACTTGCATCTGCCAATTCCACCTCTACAATATCTGTAGAACCACTCTCTAGTGGAGCTAGAGAATGGAAGACCCTGGTGCAAAAAAAACAAAATGTTGTCCCCTCCCAGGGGGGTTGTAAAAATGTATTTGATCTGGCCTCCCAGTTATAAATTCACTCACCTAGCACCCACCTCACCTAGCATTTATTTATCCCTATATTTTGCCCTCTTCACATAACCCATTGCCCTGTACTTTGATGTCACTTTGCAGACCTTGCTCTCTTACATTCTTCCCTATTACACATCCCTATCTTGCTGAACTGATTCACTATGCCACCTTGGGAGCTTTAGTAGAAATGCTCTTTTTTAAAGACCAATTTCTGGCCAGTGGGTGTGTGAGGCCAAGGAGGTCCAGGGATGCCGTGGTGGGTTGGGCCTAGGTGGGTAGCCTCTACACTACAGAAACAAAATTGTACAGTACTGCCCCCACTGGTAGTTTAGCCTGTGTCTCTATCACTATTTGTGCAATAAAGTTGCTAATTCACACTATTACCTTTACCCACTTGGTCCATAGCATCTCTAGCTCATGTATTCTCCCGTCTCCAACAAATCCAAAATGCCTCCACCCACATCATATTCAGTTGTCCTTGCACAACCCACACCTCCACTCTCCTTGCCCAACTATAATGTCTTCCACTCTACTACTTGTCAAATTCCTAACCCTTATTCTATAAATCCCTACAAGGCCTTGCTCATCCGTATCTTTCCTCACTAATCTCACCCGATGTCCTGTGACTATCTGTGCCATCTAAACACCTCTCAATACTTGTAGTCCCATTCCTTCTTCCTTTCTATCTCCTTCCTCTCACCCCTTCACTGGAATAAAGTCCCACTTTACACAAGACTCCAAGTCTCCAAACCTACAAATATTTCACATGTTCATGAAGATCCACTTCCACTCTCTTTCCGACCCTGGTACAACTTTGAATTGCCCAACCTACCTTTCTATATGCCCAGCTTGATCTGTTGGGTCAATGTCCCTGACCATAGGATTCCCTGGTGGTCCAATGGTTAGGATTTGGTACTTTCACTGCTGCGACCTGGGTTTGATTCCAGTCAGGTAACCAAAAGATCATACCACCCTGAAGCCAAGTAGGCTTGGACTGGATTAGTGTTAATTATTTCACTGGAGAAGGAATTGGCATCCCACTCTGTTATTGCTGCTGTGAAAATCAAGTGGATCAGCATGGTGTGTTGCGGTCCATGAGGTCACAGAGAGTTGGAAACAACTGAACGCCTAAGCAACAACAACTATTGATATTAACAGAATAATGCTACAAATCAGGAAGCTGATCAGAAGAGACTAAAAGTGTAGTCTTCACTGCAGAAAAAAATAAATTAGAGGCTTTAATATTGTTATATTTTAAAAATAGTTGACCTTGTGTAAGTGTTCAAGAAACTGGATGATTAAATATATATTGTTCTGTAATAGAATTCTTATCCAATAATTTACAAAGGCAATATTTAATATTAAACTTTCTTTCAAGCATGAAGTTATAAACATCCAGCTGAACTGCTTGTCTCCACCCTTATGAGGTCATCAAGCAATGAGAGCAAATTTATCTAAGAGGCAGTCTTAAAAGATCAGACATAATGTTATGTATAGGAAGGAGCTTTTCATGGACTGGAGTTGTGCCTGTTTGGTTTATCTTGGCAAGGACACAAACTTGTGTCTGACCTTTTTAGGACTACTTGCCAGTCAAAGTTGCTCCCACCCCTTGATGACCTCATGCGGGGTGGAGACAAGCAGCTAAACTAGAGAATTAGGACTGGACGATTCAATGTAAGTTTAATAATTTATATTGTTTGTCTAAATCAACAAAAAGGAATTTTATTAAAGGGCCAGTGTAAAGTCTAGGTAAGGAGCTGGAAGTATGATATGATATGAGTCACAGTGTTTGTCTGGAAGCTATTTGAGTTATGTGTGTATGCATCGTACAGTCATGTCCGACTGTCCGTGACCTCATGGACCGCAACACACCATGCTAATCCACTTGGTTTTTATGGCAGAGATATATAGGAGTGGGTTGCCAGTTCATTCTCCAGAGGGCTACAGCTCTTGGTATTCCTAGGTGGTCTCCCATCCAAGTACTGACCAGGCCGAACCCTACATGGCTTCAGGGTAGTGTGACCTCTGACTTGAATGACACCCAGCGGTGTGAAAGCACCGAATCATAACCACTGGAACACCAGGAAACCCAATGAGTTATGTAGCAGCTATTTAATTATCAGGTGAGAGCAGGGTCACACATGTACATAGCACATGAGTAGGGGGCGCCACCTCATATTTCATGAATAATTTCACAGCTTTCAGTTGACTTCAACGGTTTCACGGCAAACAACGTGAGCCATGTGTGTGGAGACAGACCTGGCACATCATTTTATTTACAGATGGCTATATAGTTACTAGCAACTTGCCCATCAAAAATGAGGGGAGTAAAATTGTAAGCCTGGCAATGCTGTGTGCCACACAATGCGAAGCTATGGGCCCTCTGAGACTCTCCCCCACCCCCCGTGTAGCTTAGGGGCCTCGCCATGAGTGTTACTGCCTTGGGTTAAGTGTTACTACTTTTGGTGAAGTGTTACTGCGTTGGTGTAAATGTTACAGTTGTGGAGGAAGTGTTACTGGTTTACTTCAAGTGTTACGGGTTTGGGGCCCTTTTTTGCGAGCTTCGGCCTCATTTTCACCCTGTTGCGATTTTTCGTCCGACATTTTTTTTGTTGCTTAGGAGATTTTCGATCGAGAAAAAAACTGCAAATATGCCTCAAATTAAGTTGCAACCTCACTCACAGGCTCCATGGCTCTCCCCCTGTGCTGTGTGTGAGTGTGGAAGTGAATTTGAGGCATATTTGTTCAGTGATTCGACCGTTAAAGTCGTATTTGTGCGAGGAGCACAGTCCATATACATGGCTCTGGTCCTAAGTCCTACGGGCTGTAATTTTGCGTCCCTCGCTAAGTTCCACGGGCCTCTTCGTCGCTCATTGCAGCCTAAGTCCCGTGTGTTTCAACTGTCCTACTGACCTAACGATGAGCAGCCTAAGTCCCACGTGCCTCAACTGCTCGCCGCCTTCGGCGCTCATTGAAGCCTTTCCCGCGTGCTGCAGGCATCAACGACTCAACTCGCTTTGCAAGGCCCGCAAAGCATGACCAACGGTCCGTATATCCACAACTATTATATGTGATGTTTCATGGTAGTCCAGTGGTTAGGATTCAGTGCGTTTACTGATGTGACCTGGGTTCAATACCAGTCAGGGAACCAAGAAGTCACACCACCATGAAGCCATGCAGGATTGGGCCTGGTCAGTACTTGGATGGGAGACCACAAAGGAATACCAGGAGAAGGAACTGGCAACTCACACCAGTATCCCTGCCATGAAAACCAAGTGGATCAACATGGTGTGTTACGATCCATAAGGTCACGGAGAGTCAGACAAGACTGAACAACGCAAACGTAACACATATAGTTATTGCTATTTCTTAAACTAACGAGTGGTTCTTGATGCTCACAGCCCTTTATCTGGCACACCAGTCTAGCTCCTGTTATTAAGACATTGCTGTGGTACTTTAAGGTATCTTCTATCCGAGGCGCCTGACTCTCTGCTGGATTAATAGGTCTCATTACAGACCCCGGCATGGTGTAGTGAATATTGTATTAACAGCCGCATTGTGGTCCTGTTGAATTTTGACAGATTGAACAATGCTCAGGTTAGAGGTGCTGATGGGGATTATTCTCCTGCGAGCACTAAAAGGAATGAAGCACTAGACTATAAAATCCCGGCAGATTTATCATTTCTGCATCTGCTTTTTATACTTTCAACTCACAGAATCAGCAGGAAAAGAAAACATTACATTTTATGTCTAGTTCTGTATAAAAATGACACAATTCCAGCATTTTTAAGTCTAAAAGACGCTTATTTTCTGAAGAGGATGTGCCGCTACCTCCTCGGAGAGTGCTCAAGGAGAAGCTGTGAGGTTCTGAGCAGCGGCTCCTGCGCATCTTTGAGAAGATATATTTGTCCTCTGTAATTGCACTCGTGACAGATTGTAGGCTGCAATAAGGCGCAGTGCGTGCGCGGGTCTACTATGGGGGCCTTGGAGTCATTAATAGTATTTATGTCAAATAAATCGCACAATATTAACCCCTTTAGCAGTGAAATGTACTGATTGTATATTACTGCATTATTTGTATCATTCATTTAATATGATTAGATATAATAGGTATATAATATCCCTGTGCATATATTTACTTTTATATACTTTATTTTATTATGAACTGCTTATAAGCTTTGTTTTTACTTCCTAAATCATACAAATAGTCCCTTATGGCTCTGCCCTCTGCAGCTCACGAAGAAAAAATACTCTGCTGTACTTGCGGTGCTGTGTCTCATACTAGCCAATCAGTGATTATCTCTCAGCAACATTCTGCTGAGACGTGATAGGCTAGGACACTACGCTGCACACCAAGCCCTGTGTCTGCATATACTAAGGTGGGCAGACCCATACAGGCATTTTTTTTTATTATTTTTATTGTAACAAAAGAGAAATACAAATAATCAACAATTTTAGATCAATATATAAAGAATCTCCTTGTTCCTTTTTTCGCCATCCAACCCTGCAGAATCTGTGTCTACATATGCTGCAGAGATCATACCCATACAGGGACTATTTATTTTATTTTAGGCAATAAAAACAGCTTATACAGACTTCTTAATAAAATAAAGTATTTTTTTCTATTTATTATTTTATTTTATTTAGATATTTAACTATATATTTAATGTGTTAAGTATTTAATGGGATCTAAGTATTACCTGCTATCAGGAGCATTTGCTATCATAAATCGACTGCAGCAGCCTGGGTTCTCAATCGCAGACTTCACATTAATGGGACACAATGGATGCTCCAAGTATTGTATAATTAAAACCTATAAGTAAAAACAAGCAATTAAAAATGCATTATTGTCCTGTAAATTTACATTGAAGTTTACATGTCACTTGGTTTTTCTGATACACCAATAGGGTCATTCAATTGAAAAAGTACTTGTTTTTTGTGGATTTAATTTAACTGCTATGGAAAAGTAATAACAGACCTTATGACCAGAAGGGGTTGGCATTATTTGGGTGGGGTGGGGGTATATATCCCCTTAGGAAATCCTGTGGCCATTTTGAAAGAGGAGGGAATGGAAATATGTCCGTGTAGTGGTATCTAAGGACATCCATGTCCATCTCCCTGATGCTTTAGGCAAAAAATGCTGGGGATGTAGCCAGAGACCATCTACCAAACCAATGAGATGGGCTCAAACAACAACAACAACGTATTGCACCTTCTAGTGACCATAGCAAGGCTATTTCTTTCCTATTGGTCAATGCAGTCATGTAGTAGAGAAGCCAGCATAAAGTGACCATGAGAACCAACACAAAGCTGCTGGCTGTGTTATATGCATTAGAAGATGGAATATGGAGATTCACAGCTGGTTCACCTTGTACAGATTAACTACAAATGAAACCCAATTATATTATGAGATTTGTGTGGCATTTTTAATGAGTTTCTGTGGCCATATTCAAATTCCAGTTTGACTTTACTATAGTGATTATAGATCTGGACAAACCTTTTGAGGGTATGACATGCTTTCCATAACCAAGTTTTTTTTTTTTTTTATCATTTACAGCCACTTACGTGTTTTTTCATCCAGTTATTAAAGGACGGGGCTTATCCTTAACCCGGGTGCACAATTAAAATGTAACCCATGCTTGTTACAATTTAGGAAGGAAAGAAAATGATTTGCATTTTCATACTTCATGAAATATGGGTTAGAAAAGACGTGTCCTAATTTCCTTCTGGTGCCCACTGGCAGGGAGGTGAACAGCTGCACGTCGGTAATTAAAATCACCCAGGGGTTATGCCAGAGTGCAATCGCAGGTTACCTGCAGCTAATGTGATGTGAGGGGAAACTAGACAGTTTGTGCAGTGGATTATGTGATAGCAGTTAGGAAATGTTGGTATATATGTGGGCTATGTGTTTATTGTGTTTGTATATATGTGGGCTATGTGCTTATTGCTTTACGATGTATCCTGTTCATAGATCTCCAATAATAGTATTTGCAATATGAGAATATAGCTGTTTTCATTCAGTTAACTAACATATCTGGAATTTTATAAGGTAGTGAGTTATGATAAATTTGATTAGCTATTTAGTTCTATGTCCTATTTATCCATCCACATATCATCCGTCCATCCATCTCTCCATGTATCCATCTGTTCATTTCTCGAACCACCCATCTCTCCAATCACCCATCTCTCTAACCACCCATCTCTCTAACCACCCATCTCTCCAACCACCCATCTCTCTAACCACCCATCTCTCCAACCACCCATCTATCCAACCACCCATCTCTCCAACCATCCACCTTTCTAACCATCCATCTCTCCAACCACCCATCTCTCTAACCACCCATCTCTCCAACCACCCATCTATCCAACCACCCATCTCTCCAACCATCCACCTTTCTAACCATCCATCTCTCCAACCACCCATCTCTCCAACCACCCATCTCTCCAACCACCCATCTCTCCAACCATCCATGTCTCCAACCACCCATTTCTCCAACCACCCATGTCTCCATCCATCTCTCTAACCATCCATCTCTCCAACCACCCATCTCTCCAACCACCCATCTCTCCAACCACCCATCTCTCCAACCATCCATCTCTCCAACCACCCATCTCTCCAACCACCCATCTCTCCAACCACCCATCTCTCCAACCACCCATCTCTCCAACCATCTATCTCTCCAATCATCCATCTCTCCAACCACCCATCTCTCCAACCACTCATATAACCCCCACCAGGTCAAGGAGACCATGCACCCAGCATTATCCTGTTTTGAGGAGCTTATACATTGGAAAAAAGGAGCCAAAAGTATACAAAATTCAAGAGCAACTGGTTCCCAGGATTTGGGTTTCATTCAATTAACTTAATACATATTTGGAATTGTATAGCCTGTGAGATATGATAAATAGTTGTTTTAGCTATTTAGTTGTATGTCCTATTCATCTATCATCCATTTATTATCTATCTATCTATCTCTATCTATCTATTTATCTATCTATCTATCATCCATCCCCAGGACAAGGAGATTCTGCACCCAGCATTATCCTGTGTCTCGCAGCCAGACAGGCTGTTTTGAGGAGTTTGAAAGAAGCCTTTATACTATAATTTCAAGACCCTTAGTTCCCAGGATCAAGGGACATTTCCACATACTGCTGGCTGCTAAATATTTTTACAAAATATAATGTACTTCTATGAAGAGCTTCCTCCAAGGCTCCTATAAAAGTCTGTCTGGCTCCTAAAAAATCTTCATGGCTCCTAACTTTTAGACATCATTTGGTATCAGAACATCCATGCCACTTCATATTAATTTTAACTTTCAAACTTAGAATTTCAATAAGAAAAACATATTGTTTATGTATATACTAGTGACTTGCCCATCAAAAATGGCGGCAATAAAACTTGAAGCCTGGCAACGGTGTTTGCCACACATTGCAAGCCCTCTCTACTTTACTGGCCTTGTGATGAGTGTCTCCCTCCTCTACCTGTCCCACCCTCTGATGGGAGGCGCTCACTGCAAGCCTCTCCCCCCCTCTACTTGACGGGAGGCACGCATTGCAAGCCTCTCCCCCCTCTACTTCCTCTCCATCCCCTGTGTCTCTTTCTCCCTCTCCCTACCCTGTGTCTCTCCCCCTCCCCTGTGTCTCTTTCCCCCTCTCCCTCCCCTGTGTCTCTTTCCCCCTCCCTCCCCTGTGTCTCTTCCCTCATGTCTTTCCCCCCTCTCCCCCCTCTATCTGTTCCCCCCTCTCCCTCCCCTGTGTCTCTTCCCCCTCCTCCCTCCCCTGTGTCTCTTCCCCTCCTTCCTCAGTGTCTCTTTCCCCCTTATCCCTCCCTTGTGTCTCCTCCTCCCATATCCCTCCCCTGTGTCTCCATCATCTCCCTCCCCTGTTTCTCTTCCCCCCTCTCCCTCCTCTGTCTCTCTCTCTATCCTGTGTCTCTTCACCCCCTGTCTCCCTCTCCTGTGACTCTTTCCCCCTCCCCTCCCTCCTGTGTCTCTTCCCCACTCCTCCCTCCCCTGTGTCTCTTCCCCACTCCTCCCTCCCCTGTGTCTCTTCCCCCTTCCTCTCCCTCCCCTGTGTCTCTCTCCCCCTCCTCTCCCTCTCCTGTGTCTCTCTTCCCACTTCCTCTACCTCCCATGCGTCTCTTCCCCCCTCCTCTCTCTCCCCTGTGTCTCTCTTCCCCCTCCTCTCCTACCCCTGTGTCTCTCTTCCTCCTCCTCTCCCTCCATTGTGTCTCTCTTCCCCCCTCCTCTCCCTCCCCTGTGTCTCTCTCACCCTCCTCTCTCTCCGCTGCATCTCTCTTCCCCCTCCTCTCCCTCCCCTGTGTCTCTTTTCCCCTCCTCTCCCTCCCCTGTGTCTCTCTCCCCCCCCTCTCCCCTGTGTCTTTCTTCCCCCACCTCTCCCTCCCCTGTGTCTCTTTTCCCCTCCTCTCCCTCCCCTGTGTCTCTCTTCCCCCCCTCTCCCCTGTGTCTTTCTTCCCCCACCTCTCCCTCCCCTGTGTCTCTCTTCCCCCTCCTCTCCCTCACCTGTGTCTCTCACCCCCTCCTGTGTCTCTGACCCCCTCCTCTGCCTCCCCTCCCTACTGTGTCTCTGACCCCCTCCCCTCCCTCCTGTGTCTCTGACCCTCTCCTCTCCCTCCCCTCCCTCCCGTGTCTCTGACTCCCTCCTATCCCTGCCCTCCCTCCCATGTCTCTGACCCCCTCCTCTCCCTCCGTCCCCTGTCTCTTACTTGGCTCCTGCTGCGCGTGCGCTTGTGCACCCAGCCTCCCATCCATCTGCCTGCTCGCTCCTGCGCGCTCCCTCATGCACATGAGCAATCATAATTGCGAGTTGTCGGGCACGCAACTTTTAACATTGCGTGACGACAACTCGCAATTACGACAACTATAATATATGATATATATATATATATATATATATATATATATATATATATATATTTATATATATAAGTTTGTGCCTGTGTTTCAGGTACTGCTACCCCTCCCCTGTCAGAGCTTTGATGGAGGACACAATACAAGAGACGGGTGTGATACTTTTTCAAGTTTAACTAAATTTAGCCAGTGATACAAATAGAAGAAACCAATAATAATAGACCTAGCTTCCACTGAAGCACTACCTTGACTAATAAAAAGTTTTCCTCACTAACCAGCTCTCATTCAGCTAAACCTGGGTGGAGCAAAACAGACAGTCCGATAGTTTGAAAAATAGTTTGAGTCCTGTATATTCTTCAGATTTCCTGGTCTCCACTCTGCTCCAATCAGTTACAAGCTGCAGGCTGCTGTGTCACTGTGTGTGTCTTTCTCCAGGTCAGACAAACTGCAAACAATCAGTTTATAAGCAGCCCTACTCCAGGAGCATGCTTAAATCCGGACTGCACAGGTGCAGCTTATTAACTGAGCAGGGAGTTAACTCATCAGTCCACATGAGGGAACAGTGCTTTACAGAATCTGTGACTCACATACACACCTTATTTGACTCTTTCACACGCTCATGCAGTAAGCGTGGAACAGCTGTCTGTAGGTAGGTTTGTGCATAGTCCATCCTGGGCTTTGCTTAATGCTATGTAATAAAGCAGGCATATGCTTAAAATGAGGCATGTTTGAAATGGTATTTGATTAAAGAGCAAGACACACACAAACACACACATATATACATATACATATTTATTATTATAACAAATATATACACTTTTACTTCTATTTATGACCAATAGAGGCCAGAAACTGCCAGGAGCAGAGAAAAACCTTTCCTGCAGTAACTAATATATCAATACTACAATTAACCAGATAAAATATCTATAGGATCAAAATTAACCAGTAAAAGTATGTATTTTCTGAAAATAAAATGCGTCATAAAGAACGAAAAACTGGGTAAAGAAATGCATAACAAAATATTATTATTATAATATTATAATAAATATTATACTATGTTATATTATGTACTATTATAATGATAGAATTACAGTGGTTTGTCCTTTAATAATCAAGGGTAATTTGCATTTTAGATGCTCTGTATTACATGTTCACCTTTGATATTTGGATTTACAGTAAATATTTCTTGTTTCTTTGTATCTCTGTAACCAGCGCTTGTTATGGAAAATGTGCGTCCGTGTAAGTGTGTGTTAGAAAGCAGAGTATCTCCAGGGGATACTGATGTGGTGTTCACATAGATGTGACTCTGAGAGGTGATGATGTCAAAGGAATCCCGGGTGAGTAATTTCCATGGGTCGGACTCAGAGGTGCTGTTATTCCACGCGCACCAAGAAAGCTCTAATTAGGAGGTGAAACCTGCTTATTTTGGAAATGTAACAGAGGATGCCACTATTGTTTACCAGCCGTTAATTAAAGGTATATAGAATTTTCCTGGATTATGAATGCATCTGATAGAGGAGAATCAGTAATGTATGAAAAAAAAAATTTTGCATGAAAAATACCAAAATAAACATTAATAAACTCACCCTAAAATTTGCAAACTTAAGTTTTCTGGCATTCCCCATACATTGTTACATTGTTGCACCTGCCTCTGATTGGTCACAATGAATTATGAATGTTATGCTAATTTAGCTTGCTTTAAAATGAACTACCAGAAAAGTAAAGAAAGTTTGCAAACTTTAGGGATTTCTTTTTCATGCAAAAAATGTTTTCATACACTACTGATTCTCCTCTATCAGATGCATCATAATCCAGGAAATTTCTATATATATTCAAATGTATTGATTAGTGCTTTATATCATCAAGAAAGCACTGAAAAAAAATTGAATTTGTAATATTGATACATATTTCATAAGAGTTTTATATACCCTAGTTATTTGTTCAAATGAGTGTGTGAGATGCAAGGACCAAAAACCACAAGCGTCACGCAATAAAACTATCATAGCTGTAACACAATTTTTTTTTACTTTATTCATTTTTTTTAGCCATTCTTGTATTAAAGGAAAAATGTGTAATTTATTATTACAGTAAAGACAAAGACAAGCATTTAGAGGGAACTTATCATTTATGGTCAATTCATAACGCAACTACCACCGATGCAGGCATTACAATGCACCAAGGCCCTGTTCTTCGAGGGCCCAGTGCTGACATGTTTTATTTTTTATTTAATTTTTCTAAATGTAATTGAAAAAAAATTCTTTAGTTTAATGGGCCCAGCCCCCCACGCCCCCTTGGCACCCCACGACTCCATGAGCTGCACCAGCCCCCCAAACCTTAATGTGGACTACTTAGGTTCTGCTACCCCTCCCGGAGATTCTTGCCAGGGGAGGGTTTCCCTCCACTGGAGAGAAGATGCACTGGCCAGGGGAGGGGTAGTAGTATCTGCTGAACAACCAATAAATCCCAACTCTATCCCTCCTAAGAAGTCCACATTAAGGATGGTTGTGGGGACAATGGAGCCCACTACACTACAGAAATTATTTTTTTTTAAAAATAATAATATTATATTATATATTATTACACATATTTGAGACAATTGGCTACGTTTCACGGGGGGGGGGGGGGTCTGTACTGCTTACAAAAGTTTAAATATTCTTACAATATTGATGTATAGGTTACAATAAAAAATGTTAACATTTTATCAAAGTATGGTTCTGATTTGTTTACAGCTATTAATAGATATCTAAGTTGAATGTCATAACAATAAACAAATTAACTAATAATCTGATTTATTTCTTTACTTTTACATACATATGGAATATTACATTGAAGAAAAAAAAAAGACAAGGAACACAGACTTGCACTGGGTGGAAACCCCATCATTTTGGATGCATGTTATAGCAATAAACACATTGACTACTAATTTAATTAATTGTTGTACTTTTTCATACATATGGAACATGAGATAGAAAAATAAAAAATATGAACTAAAATATTTCATCATGTCAGAGGGGCCATAGCCTTGCATTGTGTGGCAAACAGCATTCCCTGGCTTACAATTTTATTCCTGTAATTTTTGACAGACAAGTAGCTAGTTTATATATATATATATCTATATATATATATATATATATATATATATTGCACCGGGCCCTTCATTCACGATCTCCACCACTGCACTGAGTGCTCGGGTGTCATATATTGTATTATTGTATTCATAAAAGCTCAAAGCATAATCTCAAAGTGACAACTCCTTTTGTGCCACCCACCATATTTATTTATAGAACGAATATATTGTTTTAACGTCAATGATAGGATGTGAGAATTTAATTCTTAATGCCGTATGGAAATACATTTTCCCCGTATACAGCATCAATTTTATATAATAAATTCTGTGCTATTGATCGCCTGCTTATTAAATTTACAGCAGGTTTAGATCTGGAAGGAAATGTGAATTGATTATGTGTTGTGTAGGTCAGGAATTATATGTAGCTTGGTGGCCAGAGTAGGACCAGCAATTGTATTGTTGGAATATATTATGAACAGCACGGGATGATCACAGGTTAGTCATAAAATGCAAAGACTGGAAAATATAGCATTAATATTTATCAGACAATAAGAAACATATTGATTAGGCATCATTTAACACTCTACATGGGACCAGGAATGGGCTTCATATTTATATCCACATTAGTCAGTGAAAAATGTTATGAAATATAGGTTGTAAATTTAAGGTGGTAAATAAATGTTAGCAGGAAATGTGATATAGTTATTGAATGCATTATAGTAAGGGTGAAGAAAAGTCTTAGATAAAACAGTTCAGATGGCAATTAAAGAACATTATTGTTGTTTAGTCATGCGGTCATGTACAACTCTCCTTGACCCTATGGATTGCAGAACGCCAGGCACATCTTGTGTCTGGTTGTGCTTGTTCATAAGGTTTTCTTGGCAAAGATACTGGAGTGGGCCTTTCTGCTATGAGCTGCCCATCTTGGGTGACCCTACATGGTATAGCTCACAGCTTCATTAATGCACCTTCAGTACGACAAGGTAGTGATCCAGATAGGTGAAAAATATAGTTGGATATAAAATCTTCGTTCATGCTGAAGATAATTAAATGACAACTGAACTCTGGGAAAAAATGTTTTATTAATGATAAATCTCTACTATACTTTTTAATAAACCTTTTTAGTGAAATATATGAGATTTTGGAGTTACTTACTATTTTGCCACTCCTATTGCTGAGTTTAGAGGCAGAAATATTCTCCCTCACTGAGATCCTCGCTTAGCTGTAAAGATGATATCAGTGTTAGGGGTGGAGCCATCCACAGCTGGGCAGGGTCCAGTTACAACATGACAGGGGGAGCCTTCAGACAGCTGATCTCTACATTGAGAGGTCGCACTTGTGTACCAGTTACTTTTTTTGCATTTTACTACTGCTACTAAAATAATAATAACCAGTAACTGTTTTGTGGCATTCTTGTTTTCTTCTTCATCATGTCAGAAATTACTAAATCCAAACATGTCAAACAATAATTCCATTTCTACAGTAAAAAAAAAATTGTGATCTTTATATTTGAATGGAAACCGTGACAAAATGTCAAGAAATGTTCAACAGCAAATGGGTTAATGAATGTTGTGAACTTTTATTACCCTGAGGTATTGTGTTTCCTTGGACTATGAGGGTTGGTAACTCAACCTGTCATGAGAAATAATACTTTTTCTCATTGGCCTTGGATATTCTATTCTATAACTTAAGAGTATGACCTCTGTCTTGAAAACATCTCCATTTGTAAGACATGTTTCCTACTCTAGGAACATTTTATATGGCTTATTCCCCTTTGCTCCACTATAACCTATACATATTACATTGACACTTTTGAGATTACCGTAACTATGTCATGGCTCTTTAAAAGTGTAAGCTATAACATAATGTAAGCCTTATTATGCTAATTAGCTTAATTATATAACGCTATTATTACATTGTTACTGCTTATCTCTAAGCGGCTTCCATGTTGGCCTATATCACTTTCCCCATCCCAGGGTGTGTCACTGTGTGTTGAGCATGTACCAAGCTTTGAATCTCCATATCACACTTTCTAATGCAGTTGTTCTAAACTTTTTTTCCAATGGATCACTTAAAGGTACTGTATATTCATGTGAGCATCTGATATAGTTGAATTAGTAGTGTATGAAAACATGTGTTATATAGAAAAGTTCAGTTTACTTACAAAGTTATTTGCACAAAAACCAAATCCAGCTGTTCACACCCACAGGACACTTACATAAGCTGGGTACACACAGGAAATACAACAGGGTACATATTTTGACCTTTCTGGTACAGAGCACATGCGGTAACTGTTGCGGTTCTTGTACTGAGCACATGCCAGAAGCCACTGAGGTGAAGACTTATACAATGTATTATCCTGATACTGAATTTGAATGTTTTGCTAATTCTGGTGAGATTTTCTAGGGGTGTACACAATCACATGCAAATTCCAAAAAACATAGGACATTTTGCTAACTTCAAGGTAAGCTAATTAATGTTTATTTGTGGATATTTTCATGCAAACAATATTTTCATACACTACTAATTCTCCTTTATCAGATGCATTCATAACCCATCTCATTTAAAAGACCGTTGTGGTCAGGTATTTTCTGCATATTATTTTGAGCTTCTTTCTGCCCAATGAAAATACGTCAGTGACAAAAGTCCATGACATTTACAGGTCTAATGAAAAGCTAATTTATGTACAAGGTCATACCTCGTAAAGTAACAGACAGGATCAGGCCCCAAAAAATAAAATGGGATCCTGCAGTAAAGATAAATTGCATATAAAGTGAAAATGTAAAGGTTTCTTTTTTGCTTTCCACCAACATATATATATATATATATAGTAAATAAAAAGTACATCTGTGTTCACATCCGAATGTCTAAAGCAAGTTAAAAAACCTGCTTCCAGCTCAGAGTTCCGAGAAAAACAGTTATTACACTGCATTCTGGGAAGTTGAGCTGGGACACTCAAATATGGCCACAAATGCCTCGCTCTTCATTCCGTAGCCATCATCAAACATGGCTTCCTTTAAGCTTATGCATGCTGTATTACACAGCTTTAATGCAAAGCCAAGGTTGGAATAAACACAGGCTGAGTATCCAATCCATGTACAGCTGTTTCAAGCTTACTGGCTATCATCAGCATGGAGCGGGATCTCAGCCTGTGTTGTGGAAATTATGAGTAGGTAGTTCACCACAACAATCATATATAATATGGTGGGCAAAAGAGCGATAGAAGCCCTCCACCGTACAGTAGTACAGTAAATAAAAAGTACATCTGTGTTCACATCCGAATGTCTAAAGCAAGTTAAAAAACCTGCTTCCAGCTCAGAGTTCCGAGAAAAACAGTTATTACACTGCATTCTGGGAAGTTGAGCTGGGACACTCAAATATGGCCACAAATGCCTCGCTCTTCATTCATTCAAATATAGAAGTATACATATATATATGGAAGTTTCATTAATTACATAGCATCTGATAGAAAATAATCATTAGTGTATGAAAACATTTTTTTGCATGAACATTAAACTCGCCCAAAATGTCCTCAGTTTTCAGGCAGCTGATTTTGAGAAGAAACGCCCCTGAGAATCCAAGTTAAATTAGCCTAAAATTCATAATTTTGTTTTGTCCAATCAGAGGCAGCTACAACATTGTAGCAGTATAGGGATTCATTCTCTGCAGCAAAGCATCATGGGATTTGCAGTCTTTTGTTCCCACCTCACCCCTCTCTCTCCTCCATTGAATGACACAACCCAGGCAGAGCTGGAATATTAGTATCAGGTGAAAAACGTAATTGAATGCAGTATTTCTATTGGTTAGTACAGGGTGCCTATGTAGGCGCCTCTGGGCGTGTGAAAAACATTTTTTTTAATAAAATAAATCTGTATTTGTATAGATTGTATTGTATGTGTATGATATAAGTAGTATGTGTTAGATTAGAAACAGTTTTATATACCTAAACACTATTGAGTTTTGGGTCCTTTTTAGTAAAACAAGAACATTAGACATGAATGGGACTTATAACCCTAAATACATAATCTTACCAATTTCTCAGTTTGATTTTAAGTTGAAAGGCAGGGCCTTCCATTCTTTTGCATTGTGTTCAAGTTATTTTTGCCTTGTGCTTAACCCGTGTATAGCGCTAAGGAATATGTTGGCGCATTACAAATAATGCATAGTATTATTAATAATAATAATAATAATAATAATAATATTAATAAAAAGGTTTATGGAGCATAAAACACTTTTTTTTTGCTGGGGGGTCTTACAAATCACCAGATTTGGAGAGCTCCGGAGTCGGCTTCCTTGTCACCCTGTATCAGACTCACAGCTTTATGTACAAGGCAAAGAGCCACGGGCTGCAATTACTCTCTTGTGATGCTCCAGGAGCGTAGCGATGTCTTATCTCTCAGCATCTCTCTCCCTAGACAGATTATTCAGTGAAACATATGTTCCCATTTCACGAGCCTGTCCATGGAAAGATATCTGTGTATATTTTTATTTAAACATTCGCTTTACTTACTTTATTTATTCCCACCTTTCTTTACATAGTTGCAATCATTTAATGGAAAATATTCCTAAATAAATCTAGACGTGCAACTGTTTATTTTTTCATAAATACACAATTTAGTGATTTATAATTATTATGAAGCATCATATTTATAGTTTATGAAGAACTTGGGTACATAAGGGACAAAATTTTGTATATATAGATTTTATTTTTTAACTGCTCTATTCAGTCTTTAAAGGGATATGGAAGGTCCCATATTTGTAATAATAAAGCATGTGTTTCCATATCTAAATATCTTTTTTTTCACAAGTGCTTGAAACCTCTGTTTTTACTAACCAAAATCTTCCAAATAGTCCCTTCAAAGCTGCGCCAACAGCAGCTCAGCTGTATAGTGTTTCTAGAGGTACTGGATGTACTAGCCAATCACAGACTGTTTCTCGACAGCATGGTTCAAATGCTGCTCTTAACCTATACGCAGAGTACATCATGAATAATGAATCCAAAGCCGGGATCAATATTACTGGGAGAAATATTAACAACTGTACAGTAGGCGGGAGGAAAGGCTCGCAATGAGCGTCGAAGGAGCTCATTGCCAGCCCCCTGATAAGCTCGCAAAGAGCGCCAAAGGTGATCATTGCAAAGCAGGAAAGTAGAAGTACACTGGGAGAGGCTCACAAAGAGCGCTAAAGGCGCTCATTGCGAGCATCATGATGAGCGCTGAAGGTGCTCAGAGGAGCAAAAGTCTCACACTGTGTGGCAAACAGCATTGCCAGCCTTACTATTTTAATCCCGTCATTTTTGAGTAGGTAGTATCACATATATAGTGTTGTGAGCATTCCAGGTTGTTGCTAATGCTTGCAGGCTCGCACAGTGAGCCCTCCGGAACTGCGGCCCTCGCGAAGCCGTAGGCGCTCATCCCTACGACCCCTCACAACTAGGGCAGTGTGTGAGCCAAAGGCGCTCACTGCGCAGGTGGAGATGAGCGCCATAGGCGATCATTCCTACGACCACGCATGACTTAGGCAGTGAGCGCTGAAGGAGCTCACTACGCTGGTGGAGATGAGCGGCGTAGGCACTCATCCCTACGACCTGCGGGACTACAGATCAACAGAAATCTCAATTATCCAATTCACAGTGCGAGCCCGTAGCAGTTTGAAAAATTTCCGTTAAAAAATTACGGTCGGTAACACTGTGCAAAAATCAGGACCCCGGGAAAAATATGGACCCTGCAAACTCAAAAATTGCATAAGCGGAAAGAAAAAAACAACAAGGTTACATGGCCCCTAACCGCGCAAAACACCGCCAGGCAAGTACGACTTTTACCCAGGAACGTACAAGGTACAAATGCACTATTAGGAAGGCTGGAAAATGCTTGCGAGATGCGTAACACATAGACAATCTCCGCGATTTTACAACACTGACTTGCAGCTAATAACATTACGATTCTAAAATGGCGCTTTACCCGACTAAATAAATGGTTTGGCCTTGCGCACGCAGTCTACTTCTAATGCACACTTGGCACATTGATGACACTTTCTCCTCAGGGCAGCAACAGTCCAACTGTACATTGTATGCTGCAGGAAAATAAAAAGAGATTGTTAGCTCTTCAGGATATTCATTGCTGGATATATTAATTAGAAATCTGTAAAGTATATTAATTTATTAATTCATTTATTATTATTATTATTAAAAAAAAAAAATATATATATATATATATATATATATAAAAAAAGAAATACGCTAAATAGCTTATTTTACACTGCCATTACTTTATGAATACATTCATGCTTTGCATTTATTCATTCCTAATTAATTATTAACATACATTAATTTAAGAATGATTAATTAGTAATGGAAAATAAAAATTTAGAATTTCCACTGCACTAAAACATTTTTACATTTTACACTGCACTCATATATCTGGATTACTGCTCATTAGCTGCCAGCCATAGAACTCTCAAAGCAGTTACATATTTAAATCACTTTATTATGCTCTGAGACCGAAAACATTTTCTAATTTACACTGCACTAAAAAAATTGTATATTTAACACTGTACTTATATATCTGTCTAAGATGATAATTGCAAAGCACCAAACTTGAAGTACACGAGGGGAGAGGCTCGCAAAGAGCCCCAAAGACGCACAGCGCAGGGCTCACAATGAGCGCCGAAGGTGCCCAGAGGAGCAAAAGTACACAAGGGGAGAGGCTTGCAATGAGCGCCTAAGGTGCTCAGAGGAGCAAAAGTACACAAGGGTGCTCAGTGCGAGGCTCGCAATGAGCGCCGAAGGTACTCAGAAGAGCAAAAGCCTTACATTCTGTGGCAAACAACATTGCCATGGCTTCAAATTTTATTGCCGTCATTTTTCGCTTTTATATATATATATATATATATATATATATATATATATATATATGTTTGTGTGTGTAAATAATTTTAGTTATTCAAAAAAGAAAAAAATTTGACCACAGTGTCCCTTTAAAAAAAAAATATACATCACTTTTTTTTGTTTTAAAGAAGATGTATATAGTGAATAAATGCGACCTAAATATTTTCTTAATTTCTTCTGGTGTAATATGCCCCTTATCAAATAACTTCCTATTAGTCATAGCTTCTAATGTGCAGTTAGAAGCTTCCTCTGTACTCAAAGCACCTCCCATTTGTGGAAGTAGAACAGCAGATACCAAAATGGTAGATTATGCTAAAACATAATTGCATGGGAAAGGTGCTAAATTTGAGGCTAATTTATGTCTTTTTTTCTTTCTAATACCATTTTCCATATTTACAGGTGTAGTTCTTCAACATAATATATTTTTAAACATGTAACTGCAGTGGGAATATCTGAGTGAAAAACATGCAGCGGAAAATTAAAGAGGTCCCTATATTTAGCCCAAGTCTGGGAGACCAGCAACCTCTCTCTCCAAGGACATGGGAAGGATACATTTCTTTATAGCTGTTTTTTTTCAACAAATTTCCAGACCTGCAGACAAAAAGTCATATTGGTATATTATGATTTTCCACTAACCCTTATTTTAAGTTACGTTTAGTATGGATATATGTATATATCAGCTACAGAATTATCTGTTTAATTGCATTTGTATTTGCAAGTTAAAATGTTGTACTTGTTAAATTACTGTTTAGATAGATAGATATAGATAGATGTATCAATATATATATCAATCTATATATATATTCCACAACAATCATTTAGTATATGGTGAGCACTAGAGTGAGAAAAGCTCTCCAACGTTCAGAGTACAGAAAATGAATTATACATTAATAAGCTCATTTGCATTTATAAAAGGCGGGGACATGCAAATGAGAATACAATGTACATCACTCTTTCAATCCAAAAATAGCAATTTTATACATTGCAATGTATAAAACTGCTAGTTTTAGATTAAAAGAGTGAGGTACATTGTATTCTCATTTGCATGCCCCAGTCTTTTATAAATGCAAATGAGCTTACTAATGTATAATTCATTATATATATATATATATATATATATATATATATATATATATATATATATATATATATATATATACAAACACACTATGTTCATGAGCTGCAGAGTGGAGAAACCAATTAGGACCTGTTTGTAAGATTTTAGGCAGAAAGCAGAGCTTTTGATACTGCTTAATTAAATAAAGTACATAAAAGTAAATAGATGTACAGGGATATTATATACCTAGTAACACCCAGGAACCTTCTAGATCATATCCTTTTTTAACCATAAATTCACAGAACAATTTAGTTCTACAATCAATTTTTCGGATCTATTTGCATTAAAGAAGTTCAAATATTAGCCATGACGTATAATAAACCAACAGGTATGATTACTTATATACATAGAAAAAATGAGCATCACAATCCATGGTTAAAAATATACCAACAAGGGAATTTAGAAGAATAAAAAGAAATGTACAGATACAGCAATATTTCAAAACAGGGAGAAGCCCTAAAGGACCTAAACCATAAGGACCTCTTAGAAGCGTTTGAAGAGATCAAAGAAATGAAAAGTACAGAAAAGAAAAAGGAAATTGAACCTGAGTGTATTCCATTTATAACAGAGGTCAATAACCAGTCTAATATTTAAAAAAAATCATTCAGAAGACACTTGTCTATCCTGACAATGGGCCCAACCCTAAAAACATTTTTACAAAAATGCCCAAAAAGTGTATATAAAAGACATAAAAATATTAAACAAAAAAATTGTTCCCAGTATGTTGGATGCAATAAACGTAAATGGAAACCACCAGATGGTCTATTTATAAAATGTGAGAAATGCAGAAAAGGCAGAACATGTACATTTGAAAACTACAGAGAAATTACAAGCTCATCTGAAAGATGTAATAAGAAATAAATGCAAAAATATCCTGCAATAACGAAACATGTAGTCTATATAGGACTGTGTGACTGCTATTAAGAATACATTGGGTGTACAACAAGAGAATTAAAAAAAACAAATAGGGAAAAATATTGGTGGTTATAAAATACATTTGGTCAGACCATTTAAAAAGCCATCATGACTGCAATCCCAAATCTTTAAAGTTTACAGTATTACATATTATTATTATTATTTCCTTTATTTGTAATGCGCCAACATATTCCGTATTGCTTTACATATTATATAAAAATGGTGATGGGGTGGAGAGGAGGTAATACAACTAATGAAGTTTCAGGAAAAGAAGGAGAATGCAAACTTCCAAACCATGGGGACTAAATGTGGATTGTGACCTCAACTGTGTTAGAGAATAACCCTAAGCACTTTTTTATTCTGTATAATTATTCCCAGCGTGGAATTTGCATTATGTACTTTCTCTTTTTATTAATATTAGGGATGAGTTCCCCCACCATATAAGTTGCACCTTCTTAAGTTAATGTATTATAATAAATCCATACATCTCTTATGGATTAGGGAGTATATATATACTTTTACAGCAGATCCATCAAATACAATTTATTTAGTAAAAAACAAAATTGTAATATTCAGTTTTTATTTAAAGTTCCCAATTAATTAGAAATAACCAGTATAATAATAATGAAAGAAATGTGCAGAAAACATACACGACAATCAGCGGAGAAATGTACATATATTTGTACATCCAGTAAGGTACTAACGATGAGATATAATAATGGATATCCAGTGAAATACCAATGATGAGACACAATATAACAAAAAGTTTTCTCATACAAATCAAGTACTATATAATATAACAAAAATATTTACACAGCTCCAAAAGGAATAATGTTAATTAAGGAAAAACAACATTGTTGATTATAGACTATAAAATGGGCCTTATTTGTACTTATTTGTTTTTTTTGCAATTTTACTACAACACCGTAATGCATAAAATACAGTGCATACACGTCATGAATCAGCCAGTAGAAGACATATTGGTTGAAATGCATAGCGGCTTATCGACCCCATGACCGATATGTGTGACTTCATCTGGAGGCGGATCTTGACATGACCCTAGAGGGACAGGACCAGCGCTAGACATGAGGATCGGCAATTAATGTTCTACAATTTGTGCTACAGCATCATTTTATTACATGCCTATTTTAATAAGTCTTCAATACTATTGTAGATCTTTGTTTTTTCCATCTTATATCGTGTTACCGAACCAATGAAAGGACAAGAAGCTACAGAAGAGGGAATCAAGGACATGGACATTTCAGGAGGATCATTTTAAATTGGAAATTTAAGCAAGAGCATTCATTCTTGTTATCTTCAAGTGTTTAAGATAAACTACCATAGAGGAGCATTGTATTTGTTCTTTGTTTTTAAGATACATTATATAAGATAACTTTGCAGGGCATCTTAAAAAATTTTCTACTTTCCATCACAAAGAGAAAGCTCTGACATGGCTCCTTTTCTTGATTGGCTGGCCACATGAAGCAACTCATTGTCCAAACCTCCATCCTCATTATCTCAGAAATTTCTTGTGTCTCCATCAATACCTGATCAATTTTAAAAGAGTTTTTCAACATGATTTTTAATCATCTCTCTGATAGGACATGGCTTGCTGAGTCTTGTGGATTAATGTTTTTGTTATAATTTAATTCTGTGTCTGTTGGATAATGTTTGCTTTGCAGAGCTGGTTGGCATAACCATGGTAGCTGTTGGCTACGGGAATGTTAGACTCATTATACATCAGTGGTGTATCAGGGAGTTTACTTCTCGAGCCATCTGTCTTCGCACAGTCATAACAACTTCTCAAATCATAACAGAATGACAAATCTGGAGCCTCGTTGTTCCAGGCCTCTTGTCAATTAAAACGTTGCTTTTAAGACGAACAAGTTGCTGATTCCTTTTCCGTGTTCCTTTCTCCCCTGTGTATCTTCCTGTCAAATATTACTAGAAAGGGGATTTACAGAACGGATTACTGTTAAATGTTTTTACAGCAGAAGCAAGAACGCGTTTGCCGTTGAAAATTTACAGTAATCGCCTTCATTTGGATGTTACACAAGTGCTTTACCTGGGGCTGATTGCTAAAGAATCCCATCCAATGGCTTCATTCTGAAGAACACAGACTAATGCTACTTTTAATAATCTCTTATATTATTCTTAAAGGATCGCTAGGAATGGTTTTTGTCGGCATCTAAATACAATATATAAAATAGAAGGATCAACAAATGTATTAAAATATTCATTCATAATCACATAATCTGAGTAAAATGTTTCATCTGTGATTGGCTGAACAAATCGTGTGATTTGGGAGACAAGGATCCATTGCCAGACTGAGGAAAGAAGGGGAATCATGAGACAATTGGGAATTAAGTGATCCAAACTGTCTTTGGGTCCGTACACTCCACAGAAAACATTCATACAAAAGTTATTAATGACCTACTCACCACCAAGTCAAAGGGTTACGTCGCTACTAATTCTACTGGATCTCTCGGCCTTCTTTGATACTGTTGATCCGCATATTCTTATCCAAATTATCCAGTCCCTCTGCATCTGTGACACATCCCTCTCATGGTTTACATCTTATATATTAAATCAAACATTTAGTGTCTTATCCTCCACGCCTTCTGACTGTTGGCGTAACAAAGACCTTGTCAAATCTACCTCTCAGCTCCAGATCTATCCCCCTTTCTTCTAGCTTGTGTTGCCAAATGCCCTCTTAAGCATATCCTCCTCAACTAAAACTCAACATTTCAAAGTCTAAGATCTTAATCTTCCCATAACTACTAGAGCCTCCACTCAAATAACCCTCTATGTCGTCAATGCCATCATCACTCCCACTTCTCAGGCCCATAGTCTTGATGTTCTGTTGGACCCTACCTTCTCTTTCATTGCTCTCATACAATGAATGACCAAATCATGTCATTTTTACCTAAAATCATCTAAAAAAATATGTCACTATCTTACACAACAAAAATTGTAATCCATTCTTGCATCATATCTCGCCTTGACCACTGCAACTCGCTCCTTGTTGGCCTCCCCATCACCGGTAGCTTTCAACTCCAATTCATAATGAACACCTCCGCTAGACTCATCTACCATACTCATCGCTCAATGTCTTCATCACCTTTCTGTCAGTCACTCCACTGGCTTCCCATAGCCTCCAGATTAAAATGTTAAAATCATGACCCTAACGTATAAAGCCCTCAACAATAATGCACCCTCTTATATCTCTGCTCATGTCTCAAACTCCTCCATCTGTCCTCTTCATGCTTCTAATAACCTTTTTTCCTCCTCGTTTATCACCTCCTCTCACTCTTACCTCCAGGACTTTTCACAAGCTGCACCTACTTTGTAGAACTCCTTCCCAGCTCCACAAGACTATCTTCCTGCCTCAAAACCTTTAAAAACTTAATAAAATTCATCTGATTATAGAAACTAATCACCTTTAGCTTTAAGATGCTCAACTGCATTCTCTACAAAGTTACTTGCACACAACCTACCATGTAATACACACCTACTTACGCTTGCATCAGCCTACTGCCGTCATCTTACAACGGTCACCCTCCTGTCCCATACCCCACTCTTACCTTCTAGATTGTAAGCTCTTTGGAGTAGGGATCACATATAATAGTAGTCAAACTGCGAGACGTCGTCACACTTTGTGTGGTGCGTACTTTGCGTGCTGCGTGCCTCGCAAAGCGAGGCGAGCCGTTAACTCGTAACACTTAGGCAATGAGCGCCAACGGCGCTCATCACCGCGAGCCTCACGAAGCAAGGCGATTTGTTAAGGCAATTAAACACACGGGACTTAGCCACAAAATACTTAGTAAACGGGCAATCGCATTAGCCTTCAAGCACTTGACAAATGCGGGACTTAGAAAAAAAAATACGAGATAGCAAAAATATGAGGTTAGCAGCCAAAGCGCAAACATCCAAAAAACACAAGGAAAATACAAATAAATACAACAAAAATATCACCCACAGCACGGGGGAACAGGCAGGACGACTGTGAGTGAGATGCAACGTCAATTTACGACAAATTCAACGACTTTCACCAAACGAAAGTCGCCTAAGCGAGAAAGAAAATGTCCGCCGAAAAAAATGTAAACGAGGCTACAAGACCCCAGACCATGCAAAACACTGTCAAACGCGTAGCCCTTTCACACAGCAACAAACGAAATACAAAATACAGTATTACAAAATACGGGAAATACATGCGAGCCGCGTAACACATTAATAACATTACCAATCTACAATGGCGTTTTACACAACTACACCAACGGATTTCCCCCACGCACACAAACCATTTACAATGCACAGTTGGCACATTCATTACACTTTATCATCAGAGCACCAACACTCACTGTACATTGTATGGTGCCGGAAAATATAAACAGATTGTTAGCTCTTCAGGCTATTGATTGCTGAATATATTAATTACAAATAGGTAAAGCATATAAATGTATTCAAGAAATAATTAATTATTATTGATTAAGTAAATATAGATGAATATATATTTCTCTTTATAATGAGTGCCAACGGTGCTCAGAGGAGCAAAAATAGACGAGAGGAGAGGCCATGAGCGCCGAAGGCCCTCACAGTACAAAAACGTTTACATTGTCTGTCAAACAGCATTCCCATGGCTTCAAATGTTATTGCCCCGTCATTTTTGATGGGCAAGTCGCTAGTCTCATTTATATTACCCCAAGCTGTCCATTGAATTTGTATTTGTAATTTGCTATGTGCACCCACTACTTTATTCTACTTTGTAAATAGCACTATGGAGAATGCTGGTACATTATAAATAGAGTCATATATCACATATATAGTTGTGAGCGTACGAGTCGTTGCTCACGCTTGCGGGCTCGCGTAGCGAGCCCGCGGCCCTCGCGAAGCGAGGGCCGCGGCTTGCGCAGCGAGCCGCGGCCCTCGCGTAGCGAGCCGCGGGCCTCGCGAAGCGAGGGCCGCGGCTCGCGCAGCGAGCCGCGGCCCTCGCGTAGCGAGGTCACTGGGCAAGGGCCTCAGTTGCTGGCATGGAGCGCCGAAGGCGCTCCATGCCAGCAACTGAGGCCCCTCGCGAAGCGAGGGCCTCAGTTGCTGGCGAGGTCACTGGGCACGGGTCTCAGTTGCTGGCATGGAGCGCCGAAGGCGCTCCATGTCAGCAACTGAGGCCCCTCGCGAAGCGAGGGCCTTAGTTGCTGGCGAGGTCACTGGGCAAGGGCCTCAGTTGCTGGCATGGAGCGCCGAAGGCGCTCCATGCCAGCAACTGAGGCCCCTCGCGAAGCGAGGGACTCAGTTGCTGGCGAGGTCACTGGGCAAGGGCCTCAAACCCTCGCAAAATTCACGTCGCTACTCAAAAAACACGACACACAAATTACGACACTCGCTAAATTTTACGAGGCACGCAAACAACGTACGAAACACGTTACCACACATTACGACCTCGCAAACATCGGACGCAACACGCCGACATACAAACATTTAAAACACAATACATACACACAGCACATACATAAAAAACTTACCTACACCAAGAGGGAGCACCCAGGACCTCAAAAATGCAACTTACACCTCGATTTTACTCGAAATAAAACAGTTTACAGACTAAAAAAAAAACGAAGCGAGAGAAAAAATGGCCGCCGAACAAAACGAAAACGAGGCTACAGCACTGTAAACTCGCAAAACACCACAAGAAACTCGCAAAACACCACTAAACACCTACGGATATTCCGATACAGACCTATACCACACATTACTCCCCATTTTACACCAATGCGGAAGTACACGACTACGCTAACGGTTTTGTCTCGCGCACGCACAGTGTTACACTGCACACATTCAGCATGCTTATACAGCAGCTCCACACCACTAATGCTGCAGCAACATCAACACAGATTGCCAGCTCTTCATCACAATGCTTCAAAATACGTACACTATATTCATTTACTAATTTAGCTACCTTACAATTTCATTGCCGTCATTTTTTGACGGGCAATTCGCTAGTATATAATATTAATTTTACATTTAATTCTTGTCATTCTGTGCAAACTGAAAAAGAAGTAAAACTCTTACTTCCCCATTCAATTTACTGTGATGTCTCAGATTTGATTTATTTAAACATATTCTTCATTGATGTATACTGTATTACATTCAAATGTAAGATAATAAATGCCGGTGGACCTGTCCATGTACAATTAATAAAAAGAATAGTATTTTTTCTTTGTTCTACCACCTTAACACAGGTCAATTAATGTTAGTGATAATTGATACAGCCTGAAACATTACAAAAAATATTACATTTATTGTATAATATAATTTTACTGATGATTCTTATTTTATTTACTGGATATATTAAAAATAAAACATTTATTTTTAACTTTCGAACCATTTTTTTTAAAAACAAATATATTTACGGAAATATGCTATTTTAAGTGACGTGTCGAAATGTTGAAGATTGTGTCAGTCAATTTATATGGAGTTACATAGTTACATAGTAATTGAGGTTGAAAAAATACTTCTAGTTTAATCTTTTTAGATCTCCTCTGATCTGCAATATGCAGATGAATTGATAATTAATCTAGAGGAAGGCAAACAGAAAAAAAAAAACGGGGAAATGTTGCCAGTTGTCTCAAAAGGAGAAAAAAATAAAATAAAATTCCTTTCTGACCCCCACATGGCAATTGGATTCCTCCCTGGATCAATACTCCCTCTCTAATTATCCAGAATAACCCTGAATGCCCTTTTTATTTTAAAATATATCCAGTCCCTTTTAATGTTATCTATCAAATCTGCTGTCACCACCTCCTTTGGTAGAGAATTCCACAGATTAACCACCCTTACTGTGAAGAACACTTTTGTTTCTTTAAGGTGGAATCTTTTTACTTCTAACCTCAGGGGATGTCCTCTTGTCAGTTGAAAACCACTTGGCACTAAAAGCTCCCCTGACAAATCTTTATACTGACCCTGGATGTATTTATATAAGGTAATCATAACTCCTCTTAGACGCCTTTTTTGGAGAGAAAATAAGTTTAGTTTGGTTAGTCTTCCTTCATAACTTAGCCCCTCCATTCCCCTTATTAGTTTTGTAGCCCTCCTCTGTACCTTTTCCAGCTCTAAAATGTCCTTTTTATGAAGTGGTGCCCAAATGAGGGCGTACTAGAGATTTGTATAGTGGCAGAATTATATTTGCTTCCCTTGCTTCTATACCCTTCTTAATACATGCTAATATTTAACTTGCCTTTGCAGCTGCTGCTTGGCATTGAGCACTGTTACCTAGGTGGTTTCAATATCTGATATCCCTATATTTGCTCCATTAAGATTATAAATTGCATGGCTAATTTCCTTTCCAGATGCATAACTTTAAATGTATTTGTATTATATCTTGTCTGCCATTTAGCTGCCCATTACTCTATTTTATGCAAATCCCTTGGGATGGAATGTACATCATTATCTGATTTAATTACCTTGCACAACTTTGGGTCATCAGCAAAAATTAAGACACTACTTTCTAATCCTACTTCTAAGTCACTAATAAATACGTTGAGTGAGCCCTTATCTGTGGATAATATAGGTGCCATATACATTTTTGATTTCTTATATAATATTTTTTCCTATATAACAGGCACTTTATTATTTTATTTCTGGTTATGTTTAACATCTCTGTCTGTACAACCAGTCCTAGGACCAGTGCTGGAACAAAGAGGGACATTTAACACTTCAAACATACAACTACCATTAGTCATTGTTGTAGTATGGATGAAATTACCTGCAGATAAAATGCAGTTTATATAAATCAGTACAAAACTAGATGCAATTTAGTGTGCCGCATGTAAATCATCCTATTAAATATCTTCTTGATCTCAAAAGGGGTCTCCATGAGCAATAAACGGTGTCCAGCAAGTTTCCAGATCAAAAAAATTGAGGGTCGCCAAGCTATGGAAATTAATACTAAGAAGTGGTGGGTATTCAGACAGAAATAGTGTGCAGTATTAATCAGTATGCCACGTGTACACCTTCTTATTTAACATCCAATAGTTGTACAGTTGCATTTGAAACCGTGTTTTGCATTATTTACACATGATAGTGTTATGCTTAATGCATATCACGTGTGAATGCATATTTGGCCACAAATGTATTTTGTAACAGTGTTCCAATATTATTATTGTAGATGTTGCTGCACTGAAAGGTATGAAGAGTCAATTAATTGTCAGTTATTTGAATAGGAAGTTACTGTTTTACACACGAGTCAGTTATATATATTTGTATTGTTGTGTTTTCAATGCATAATAAATACAGTATATTATAAATATTGGATAGTATTATAGTATAGTATATTATGTTTATCTGCTTGTAGATTGGACACAAACAGATTCCATAAATAACAAAAGGGATTGTTATCTATATGAGACTGGCAGATGCCACCAAAGCTATTGTTTATCTAGAGAATAGCAACGACCCTCTACTAAAAGTGTTCACAAATCAGCTTGGTTCAGTTTGCTTCTGTCGTCTGTCTTTTGATATAAGCTGTTCTGTAAGCAGCTGGTAATATATTACTGTTTATTATTTCAGTTGGACACGGTAGATGTGTAATTATTGTTTTGGGGGTTCATATGTATTGTCATTAAATGGTTAAAACAGTATTCCCATCTGTGGACTCTAACAATTAAGAGAAATCTGAAACATGTGTCCTTTTATACTTGAATTATAACTGTATCATTTACCTTACTGCTGACTGCTCTAAGAAACTCCAAATACACTAGAAAAGTCTAAGTGATAATGTTTATTAATATACAACAGTTAGTAGTGAGATTAGCATAGGCTTTACCTATATAATACTATTGTCTATGAGTGTGTGCATGTACGTGTAGAGGATTCCACCCAGCCTTTGTTTCACCACACAGCAAGTAGGCTTTACCAAATTAAATCCATCATAGCTACACCTTGAAGATTGTCCAAGCCAATCAAGTCTTATGTTGAGTAATTCCTTCAGGTAATGATCACTAGATGATAGTGTTGTCCAAGAAATTATCCATTTCACCTTTGCTGGACCCCTAGCCTCTTTTGGGTGAATGTTATTCCCAGCAATGTCTTTAAAATGCAAATCCATCCTTGAGGCTTTTTAGTACCGACCATTTGTTGTTTGATCACCAACCAAGTGTCATTCAGGAAAGTTATCTTTCCTTTGTTCCTTATGACAGATAACATCACAGATAACTGTGAACTGTATTTGTTGGGAGGAATCTTGGATATCAACAAGCAAAACATACATAGTACCAAGGGCAAGCCTACCAGTGGTGCATGTGGTGGGGGCCCAGTGCTGTTTTGCATTTGTTTGTTTTTCTTGTAGTGTAGGGATGGATGCTAATAGGGGTTGGTGCTGTGTGGAGGTGGATGTTCAGATGGACTGGGTTCTATGTAGAGGTATTATTTATATATATGTAGTGTAATGTAGTGTAGAGACCCCCTCACCCTAGCCCTGCACGAGTCCTGAAGCTGATTTGTAGGAAGAGGACCTTTGCACAGGCAGCAACCTGGTTCAGACCTACCCAGGAGGACAGTGTAGTTCTTGTTACCTCTGGCACAAAAGATGACTTCAGGATAGGAACAATGTCCAAAATATATATAGAGGACGATCAGGATACTAGTGGTTTATGAACATAGTTTTCTTGTACCAGTGGCCTCCATCCTCTAGCTTTGCCACTGCACAGCACATTAACCATTTCATAAATCAGTGACTGTGTCATTTATTTATAACAGCATGGAAAGTCCAATTCTAGACAGGCATGGGTTTTCAAAATTGGAAAGGTAATTTGTTTATTTATTTATACAAAGGCCATCACTTGAGATAATAGCTTGTTTACCTTGAATGTTTCCTGATTTTCTTACATGCACTCATAGACGGTATGGAAGTCATCAACGTGGCCATTAGTTTTGGAATTCTAAATGATTGAGAATCAAAAGAGAAGTTGTGGTCAAGCTAATGTCTGTTGTTTTCTGCAAAACATCTTAACTGTAGGAAGACTCGCTATTGCTTGAAAGTCATTATTTTAGTGAATAAATGGAAAAACATTTATAATTTATACTAGCATTCATTATCTTTCTTTAAGATTAAGAAAAATATGCTTTGTTTTCTGCTACACACGGGGTAATCATAAACATATTTGTAGAAGACTAATGACCCAAGAGAGAGATAATTGTATGTGGTGTTCCACTTGCACAGTTTCTTTTGTATTCCATAAAATAAGTAATTCTAATTCTAGAGTAGAGATCACACGATACACCTATTTTTAATATCAATAAAACCCTGGATAGATTTGCTTGACAAGCTATATCTGTTACACTGTGATAATTCTCTTTTTTCTTCCGTATGTTTGAATAGGACGGTGCTGTAAATATGATTGATGGCTTTAATTTAAAATCATGACCCTAACTTACAAAGCCCTCAACAATAGCGCACCCCTTTCATCTCCAAATACTCCCCCACCCGCCCTCTTTGTCCCGCTAATTACCTTTTTTCTTTCTACAACTCTTGTCACCTTCTCTCACTCTCGCTTTCAGGACTTTTCTTGTGCTGCCCCTATTCTCTGTAACTCCTTGCCTCGCTCCACCAGATTGTCCTCCTGCCTCAAAAAATGTAAAACCTCACTAAAAACACATCTCTTTAAAGAAGCCTATCACCTTTTACTCTAACACACTCTCACCTCTCTCTCCTTGCTTTACCACACACAATACCTTTAGGTTGTAAGTCTGTGAGTTTCAATCCTGCAAGGTGCTTTGGGGAAAGCACTATGGGCACTGGATTCGTGGCTCAAAGACAGGGCCCTCCATGCTTTGTTATGTTATGATTTGTATTTACCTTATCTTATGTACAGCGCTAAGGAATATGTTGGCATGATAAATGAACGATAATAATAATAATGGCTAATATCTTAAATTCAAATCAATGGAATATTATTGGTCAAGATTTTATATTTTTTCAGTTCAGGGAAATTCCAGTTCACAACACCATTAAAATATCTCAATTTACTACTAATATTATTACTCTTTATTTATTAAATGCAAACATTTTCTGGAGTTCTATTATTAATAATATTATAAAATGCAATACAGTCAAACTATATTGTTCAACCACTACAGGACAATACAATATATATAATGAGAGCAATTCTACAACAAGTGTACAAAAACAATACAGAGCTGGTACAATGTCATAAGGCAATAGATGATATAATAGTACATGGTTGAGGTCCCAACTCAAAATTGAGTGAGTATGACTGGGAAGTGCGTGATAGTAATGACTTCAGATAACATGTTATTATTCTTATTCTTATTATAATTAACGTTTATTTGTAACGCACCAACATATTCCATATATATATATATATATATATATATATGTATAGATGGAGAATAGGAGGGGGCCTAGGACTGACAGAGGTTGAGGCGAAGAAGTAGTGCCAGAGAAGGAGACACTAAATGTTCAATCTTGTAGGTATGATGTGAACCATGAGAGAGCAGTATCTTGGATTCCAAGAGAGTCAGAGAATTTGGATTAGTAGACAGAGATACAGAAGAGAATAGAAAAATGACCCTTTGACTTGGCGGTGAGAAAGTCATTAGTGACTTTTGTGAGAGCTGTCTCAGTGGAGTGTTGGGGCTAGAATTTAGATTGGAAAGTTTCAGAAAGGCAGTTGGAGAAATAAATTGGGTAAGGCGATTGTAGACGAGCCGCCCAAGCAGTTTAGAAGCCTAGGGTAGGAGAGAGAAATGGCGATAGTTAGTTGCAGAATCACTGTCAGATGAGGGTTTCTTAAGAGTGGGTGTAATTATGGCAGGTTTTAAAGATGATGGAAATATGCCAGTATTTAGGGAAAGATTGAAGAGATGTGTGAGAGCAGGGATAAGTGTGGTAGAGAGGGAAGAGATCAGCTGTGATGGTATAGGATCTAAAGGACAGGTAGTAAGGCAAGACGTCGATAGTAGGCTGGAGACTTCATCTTCTGTTACAAGGTTGAAGGAGTGCATAGGCTGTAGGAATGGGGAAGGGTGGAGACAGGGTGTTGTCAGTTAGTCGAGTGGAGGGAGTGTGTGATCCATGTTAGGAAAGAGAGTTTGTTGCGAATGCTTTAAATGTTATGCCTAAAATGGCTGGCTAAATCTTCAGCTGTGAGACAAGAATGGATGGGAGGTGGTGGTGGGTTCGGACCAGAGTTTTGAAAGTGCTTGGGGGACAGAGTAGATATTAATGATGTGAAATAGTGCTGTTTGGCATGGTTTTGGCCAGAGAAGTAGGAGTGCAACATAAACTTGTAGTGGAGGAAATCTGCTGAAGTGCGAGATTTCATCCATAGTCGTTCAGCAGTGCGGGAGCACCTCTGGTGTAGTATGCCATGGTCATGGATGAGAGAGAGGGCATCTGCGTGTGGTTATGGGGCCAGTGTGTTAAAGGTGGAAGTAAGAGTTATGTTGTACTGTGAAGTGGCAATGTCAGGACAGGTGAGGTCAGTGAGGGGACAGAGAGGGGGTTGTAACACAGTGGAAGGGTGTTGTGGTTCAAGTGCTTGAAGGTTTCTGTGGGTAATGGTGACTGGGGTTGAAGAAGGGCAGTGAGAGAAAGATGCGGTGAGGCTGCAGGATAGAAGGTGGTGTTCAGATAGAGGGAGTGGGCAGATGGCAAAGTCAGAGGTTGTACAGAGATGAGTAAAAATAAAGTCTAGGGAGTGTCCATTACAGTAAGTTGGGGAATCTGTCCATTGTGAGAGGCCAAGGGAAGAGGTGAGTGAAAGTAGTTTAGCAGCAGTAGGGGAGATGGGAGTGTCAATGGCAATGTTGAAGTCACCAAGAACGAGTGAAGGAACCTTAGAGGAGAGAAAGAGAGGGAGCCAGGCGGCAAAGTGATCAAGAAGTTGAGTGGATGGTCCAGAACACATAGAGAGATACAGTAGGTGAGAAGAGGCGGATAGTATGAACTTCAAAAGATGAAGATTGGAGGGAAGGAACAATGGGTATGGAGTGAAATGTGCACAGAGAGGAAAGTAATATGCTAACACCACCACCTTGTTTGTTCCCAGGTTGAGATGTGTGACTGAAGTGAAAGCCACCACGAGAGAGTGTTAAGGGTCTAGGTGAAATGCTTCTTTAAAAAAATGTGTTTCAATGAAACAAGGAGATAGTCTGACACTAAAGTAAGGAGAGAAGCCATAAGGAACGGAGCCCAATGGGTTTCACTGTTGAGCAAGTTACAGTAGTCAAGGTGAGATACAATGAGTACATTGATTAGAATCTTTGTTACATCTCACACGAGAAAGTGAAGAATTCTTAGGATGTTGTTTTTAGGTGAAGACAATATAATTTGGTTAATAATTGTGGGATGGAGATGGTTGCATTATCAAACAGAAATTTATAGTTATGAAATATTAATAGAAGGAGGAAGAGTAAGAACTAAAGATGTTGAGCTTGAGGTAACGGGATGACATCTAGTAGAATATGCCTTATAAGCAGTTAATGGCATGTCCAAGAAAAAATAATGGTATATATGGTGCTGAAAGATAGTTTTCAGTGTCATCTTATATAGTTGATTGCTGTTTAATCATTCAGTCATGTCTGACTCTCCGTGACCCTATAGACTGCAGCATGTCAGGCACCGGTTTTCATGGCATAAAACTAGAGTGGGTTTTCAATTTCTTCTACATTGGATGGCGATTTGTCTGACCTCTCTACCGTGAACTCTGTATCTTAGGTGAGCCTACATGGTATAGCTCACAGCTTCATTGAAGTACACAAGCCCCTTCACAATAACATTTTTACTTATGGCCTTTTCCATTTGCACCCATTTGAATTAGTTATTTGACACAGTTTGTTCTGTAGCGTTTTTATTCTAATTGCAGAACCAACCGTTATCCAACTTTCGAGTGGGCACAATGAGGTACCACTAGAATCGGCAAAATCTACAGAAAATGATAACACAACACACACAGGACATTTTACAACATTTTTTTATTATTCTTTTTATCTTTTCAAAGTAGCTTCCAAATGACGTTCTCTTGATATTCTGCCAGAGGCAATACTGTTATATTTTGGAATCAGCAATATGTTAATAACATAAAGCAGCTCATTTAAATAGAAACTTGAGTTATTTTGAAGTGATTGTAATTTCTTTCTTGCTTGTGGACATGTCGGCTATCAGTAGGCTTTGTGGCTTCAGGTTGTTGAGCATTGTCCCATTCTCCGGCAGACTAGTTATGTGGGATGTTGCCAGATAGAGCACTGGCTTCTCTTAAAGTCAAGAATACCCTATAAAACTCTCCTTGTCTTCTTCCAGGCTCTTCACTTCCAGTCCCTACTTATATCACATCTATCACTATAACCCAGCATGTCTTCTTCACTTTCCTCAGCATTTCCTCCACATCACATACAGCTCTAGAGCTCCTACTGAGCCAAAATCTTTCAAAGGAGAAGATGTTGGTGTATAAATAAATATACATACATACACTATGGCATTAGACATTTAGGCACCAAAGCCAAACTGCCATGTGTTAAACCAGCCCTAGAAGTTTAAATACATATTTTTGCCTATAAACAAGAAACAATAGGCATGTTTAGTCTAAACATTATAGTCACCTATTAACCTTAAAATTAATTACCATCAGGATAGCCCTATGGACACCTGTAGTTCAATTTGGTGTCCCATTAATGTGTGATCTTTTGCCTGTTATAAAAGTTTTGTAAGAAAATGTTTTTTAACTTTATATGAAAATTTTTAGCAATATTCTATATCTGAAATGTAACGGAAGTTGAAGAACAAATGCACTTGTTTGTGAAGTATATAATAGAGTAATAACATAAGCTTCAGTAGCCATTGACACAAAAACATTTTTAGAGAATATCATCATTTTGGAAGATTCTGTTTATAAATGTAGGAAACCATTTTATGTTTGTTACATCACTTCCTGAGAGCTGGGTCATGAGGGTGTGATTCTTTATCAGTTGAGGGAGGTATGGGGAAGGAGGGAACAGGGAGAAGTCAGTAGTCCTTTATATAATTGGATAAGATTGCCCCCTGCCTCCTCCCCATTAAAGGGCCCAGTACCAGGAAGTTTGCATCAATAGATGGAATAACTACTCAAGAAATGTTCACACCCATGTCATACGCACACTTCAACCAATCTATCATGGTGCCCTCCATGGTCCAGCAGAGGCATCAAACTTAATTTGTTTTTCTAATTAAAATTAGTTTTAGGACTTTTTTTTCCTGCTTTATAGTGTTCTTAGTCAGAAACAAGGTTTTCAGACATAAATATTTTTTTCATTGGACAGTGGTCCTTTATCTTGGTATCCCTTCTATCATAGCATACTCCCCCCCATTGTTTCATATTCCACGTGTGGTCTTACTAGGGTGTTATATAGTCCTCTTGTGCCTAACTCTGTTTTGATAAATGCTAAAATATGTCTTTATTTTGCAGCTGCTGCTTGGCACTGAGCACTCTTTCATAGTTTGCCCTGCACTCCTAAATCCATTTCCATCTCCGATTCCCCTATATTTATTCAATTTAGCTTAAAATTGGTTTCTGATTTTTGGCTTGTGTGAGAGTACGCATATTAAGGGTCTAATCAGAGTTATTTTCCGCTCCAAATTTATAATTTTACATGTACCATGTGGCTTGAAACTTCTAGTTTATACAAGCATCAATATAAGGAGGGTGCATGCTCTTCAAAAATCATTAACTTGCACAACGTAGTATTATCATTAAAAACTTTGCACTCCAGTCCTATCATCATATAATTAATAATTGTATTAAAAATAAGTGGGTCAAGTCCTGGACCTTGAGGTACTCCATATACCGCTTGGATTTCCATCAGTTAGTCCTTTAACCCCTTAAAAAGTCACATGTCTGGAAGTAGGAGAACAATAACAGCTGTGTAAGCAATGAGCATAAAAGCACGTTGGAGAAAATTGAAATTTCTATGTCCTGGTAGCTTGGAGGCCGAGTGTGTATGTCTTTTCTACTATTGAGTGAAGGGAGTGGTGGAGAAAGGAGAAGGGAGAGAGATTTGTTATACCATTAAAGCTTTTAGTACTTGGCAGGCAATCTTATTGACTACAGTCAGGATTGCTGTAGTGATGGCATTCAAAGTCTCCTCCCAACCCAGGAGGAGGAAGTTGATAAGCAGCAACAAAAATGGCAGATTCCAAAGCAGCATAATTGCTTATAAAAGAGAGATATACTTTTTTTTCATCCCAAAATCATTTAGCCTATGCACAGATCTTCAAAAGTGTGTAAGATAAACGGTATTTTAATGTAGTTCATAGTTTACTATATATACATATGGTAGACTGTATATATATATATATATATATATACATATATATATATATATATATATATATATATATATACATTTCCTGAATTTTTCATTACAAATATTTCTATTATGTTGGTGTCTGTAAAGAGAATGAACACATTTTAGGTTTAATGCATTGCCCTTTTAAGATCTTTAAAACAATCTTTGCTAGAAAAATCATTTAATTCTGTGCATTTACCCCGTCCTTCCTGTCTTTAATATTCTGACTGCTGTTTGGGCTGCATGATAAATTAACTATTTATTCTCTTGGAACGCCATCCAAGCTCTTAAGTTAAATTATGTATGCAGCTGCATTAATGGAACCCAGACAAATGGACTTAGTTTTGATTAGTGGGATATTTGCAAAGACATATATACTGAATGTAGAGACCACAAGGTCCACAACATAAAAACTGTGTGGAATGAATATTAAACTTAAACATTCCTGTATAAGAGAAGTCGGTGGGTGTGATAAGAATGTGATAAGAATTATGATAAAAAGCAAGGAACATGTCCAAGCCAAAGAGAAGAACTACAAGAGGTCGTGTCCTGGAGTTTAACATTTTAACGTCTTACCTTTTTTTGAACATAAAGCAGCAATAAGATGGAAATGTCTCTGAGCCAAGGAAGTAAAGTTTAGAAGTTCTATTTTAATTGATTTGAAAAGGGTATATAAAACAACTTCTGATGCGTCACAATTATAGTATGCTCTTTTGAAGAACTTGACTTGATAATATGAGACATGTTTTTACAAAGTTTTACAAATAAAAAACTATATATATATATATATATATATATATATATATATATTATTTTTACTATTGTGTTCAGTTTTGATGTAGAAGCAGCAGATATTAGCTTTTGTTATGAACAGGATTAGAAACCTGGTAGAAACCATGTATTCAGATAAGGTCTCTGTTCAGTTGAAACCATGTCACTTTATATAGCCACTTGACAGTAGAACTTAAAAGAAGAGTAAGGTCCAATAGGTTAACCTCCATGTCACAAACCCTGAGACACTTGGACTTTTGAGTCTGACCATTGGACCCTGATGGACATTAGCCACATAGCCATTATGAACCTTGTGAACGACTTTATCACTTGTTGATTTGCTATGTTATGTGATGTTTCTCTCCACGGTCTGGTTGTATGCCCTGTACCCCTAAGGCCCATTTTCACCAGGTTACTTGAGCCTACATGGCTCCAGGTCCATTTTTATTAGGGCCATTACTTTGTGTGTAGAGTGTGTTTTGGGGTGCAAGTATTTCATTAAGCTAATACAAATATTCCCCTACTCAAGTTGGACCCCAACCCCCCGCTCAGACATTTTGGCTCCAGGGCTCACAGTATTTTTATCAACCCAGCTGTGCCCAAATCATAACCGGTTTAGCTGGGGCCGTGGACTCCTCTGCATCAAGCTGACGTAATAGACAGACTTTTGCCAGGTCATTGGAGCCATTCCTAGCCCACGCGGAGATTATGCTCTGTATGGAACACATATGCATGTTGTGTTTCATTTAGCGGGAAGGCGTATATTATTTTTTAATCAGGAATTAATATCTTTAGCATGTCCTGGAACCCGGTAACTTGACCGGCAAACCTGCAACTAGAATCTGGTTAAGCCATCTGGTGTGCCATCTGGTATAGATAGATTAGCAGTCCACATTACAATTGACAATTCATTTTCTTACAGGAATAATACAATGACATTTCATAATCCAGGCACTTTACCATTGGACTATATGTTTACATACTATGCAGTGGCGTAGCTAGAGCTTTTGCTGCCTGGGCTGTCCCTGAGTTTGCCGCCTCCCCCCAGTGTGAATATATATATATATATATGTATATATATATATATATATATATATATATATATATATATATATATATACCCCTCTCTCTCCCTCTCGTTCACTCTTTCTCTCGCTCACTCTCTGGAGGACAGGACAATGGAGCCTGGGAGTTGAGGAGCAAGTGGGGGCATTTTGCCGCCCCCCCAAGGATGTGACACCTGGGGCTGTGAGCCCCCCAAGCTCCCCCCCCCCTCTAGCTTCGCTACTGCGCAGTGGTCAAAAAGAACAATTTAAATAACACAGAGCTAGTTTTGCTAATATAACATTTGTATATATTTTTCATACATTACCCATTTACCGGTAATATCTTTTTTCAGTTGTATCTATTGACCAAAGTAAAAATTACAATGTAAAAATATTTTTGGTGGGATTTTAGACCAAATTTATAACTTCTCAGCCCAGCTTCTTAAGCACTGAGTTATATCAATATGTTTTATATTAAGTGAAAAAGAAGAGTATATCAAATGTAGAGCGGAATATTGGAAACATATCCACTCCTTCCACAACCTGCATACCTGATTCTAATAAGCTCTGCCTAATAGTCTAGCTTCAAACCCAACATTAAACAGCTATATCGTGGTTATTGTAGCAGCAATATTAAAAAGGAAAACACTTTTCCATAAGCTTTTCAACCCTCTGTCTGATGGTGGCAAGCGCATTGGGCCAGTTCAGATTCCCTTTAAGCTCTGAATGGAGCCATAGTCCGCATTTAGTTTTTAAGTTTGTTAATAGATCTATATACTGAACTTCCAGGGATATGGGACTATTTGGAAATTTCAGTGTGTAAAAACTGAGCTTTTAAGCACTTGTTAATAAAATGATGTTAATATATGTAAGCAAAAACTAAGGTAGTTTATTTTAATATTAAAAAGAGGGAACCATGCTTCCTTCCTTTAACTCCTATAAGTTTCTCAAGTCTTTACAGAAAATACTGGCTAAAGTACAAGACGCCATGTGGAGTTTTGTAATTTCCCTGTATTTCTATTAAACCAATATCCATCAAATCTACCCTTTTTGTTTTGGCAGTTTCCTCTTTGACGACTCATTCTTTTAATGCAGCATTTACTGTAGTGTAATAAATCACTGCAATTCTTCTGACACAATAATACATTTCAGAGGACCATTTATTCAACACCTTCACATCTTGTATTTCTTAACACATAAGGCTGATGAGATGTACAACATCAAGAACAGGCAAAAATATACACAGATTTAAAAAAACAAACAAATTGATATGTGGATGGAGCTCTCACATCTTCCACAATAAGCAGAATTGAAAAAATACAGGTAAATATGCTGTTTTTTTAAATATCTTATTTCGTTCTGAGAAATACAGTTATTGCACTGCACCCTGGGAAACTGGTTAGGGATATGCAAATGAGTCAGTGATGCATTTTCACCTTTTAATTCAATACCATTCAAAACATGGCTCCTTATAGCATTTGTCCGTTGTATAATAAAGCTTTGAAGCATAGCATAGGATGGATTATGTACGAGTCAGGACACCTACCCACAGACAGCACTGTTTCAATGTTAATGGATCTTATTAGTGTGAACTATTAAATACTAGCGAATTGCCCGTCAAAAAATGACGGCAATCGTAAGGTAGCTAATGCTTGCGAGGTCGTAATGTCTGGTAACGTGTCTCGTATGGTGTTTGCGTGTGTAGCTTCGTTTTCGTTTTGTTCGGCGGCCATTTTTTCTCTCGCATATCAAATTTTTTATTGTCCAAACTCTTTTATTTTTATTGAAACTAAGGTGTAAGTTGCCTTTTTGAGGTCCTGGATGCTCCCTGTTGCTGTAGGTAAGTTTTTTATGTATGTGCTGTGTGTATGTATTGTGTTTTTAATTTTGTAATGTTCGCGAGTTGCGTCCGTGTGTTGCGAGTCCGTAATGTGTGTGAACGTGTGTCGTATGTTGTTTGCGAGTGTCGTAATGTGTGTGAACGTGTGTCATATGTTGTTTGCAAGTGTCGTAATGTGTGTGCCGTGTTATTTGCGTTGCGACGTTTATGGCCTCCAGCCCATGATGCCATGTCCCCCCAGGCTTTGAAATGCTCCAATGAATGTAAGTAGTGTGATGGGTGTAATGGGGCATGGAGCTCTGCTCCCTCTCTCCAGCGGTGGGGTATTGTGGGTAGGAGGTGGCTGCAGGGTCTCAGCGTGGAGCAACGGGCCGTACGCTGCAGGCAAGGGCCTCAGTTGCTGGGATGGAGCACGCCCGCGGCCCTCGCTACGCGAGCACGCAAGCGTGAGCAACGGCCCGTACGCTCACAACTATATATGTGATATGATTTTTTTAAATACATTTATTTATTTCTTAATATAATGCCGTTTACTTGTTGTTTAAATTTGGTTAATATTAAGTTGGAAAAATACAGGTAGAAGTACGCTGAGACACTTCATGTTAGAAACATAGATTTGATGGCAGATAAGAACCAAAAATACTTATCCAACCCCCCCCTCCTATCTACCTAAAATATTGGCTAAGTATTCTTATGCTCACCCCAATAACGCTTAATTATTCAACTGTGTATGACCCTACTACTTCCACTGGAATGTATATACTACCCACTCTTTAAAGTAGTTCTTTCTCATGTTATCCCTATATTTTTCACCTTCCAACTTCAAATCATGATCTCTTGTTCTTGAATTTCCCTTTTTCTGAAACCTATTTCGATCTTGTTAGTTTCAAGGAACTATAAACAATTTTATGTAATATTTTTAAGGAAAAAAGGATATTTTTATACATGCTCCTTTATAATTTCCTTTTAACCATTTCAATCCCTTTTAAAGTATATATATTTTATTCAGAAATTAATTATTAAGATAGGAAGAGCTGATGACTTCTCTATATTAAAATCATAAGAGAC
>CM050169.1:54538800-54573800 GCA_027410445.1 Discoglossus pictus
TGTGGCCCACTTGAGAAGCAACTGGCCACCCACTCCAGTATCTCTGCCATGAATACCAAGTGGATCAGCATGACCATGGACATAAAGATGTGCCTGGTGTGTTACGGTCCATGAGGACATGGAAAGTCAGAAACGACTGAATGATGCAAAATAAATATATATATAGATAGATAGATAAATATATATAGATATATAAATCGATAAAAAAAAAAATATATATATATATATATATATATATATATATATATATATATGTATATATATATATATATGTATATAAGTATATCTATATATATATATATATATTATTTATTTTTTTTTTTATTCAGTGTGATTACAAAAAAATAATTTATTTTCCAAGTATCTTTCAACCTAATTGCATTTGATGATTGACTGTTTCATTCCTAAATTATCACCCGGTTTGTGTGTGTTATTTTCCGCAGCAGTGCACCGCCACTTAATTAGTCCACAGTAGGATTTATCGTTTTGGGTTGTGAGGAGGCTCCAACCATTAAACCTTTATTTTCAGTCATTTTCAGCCACAGCTTAGGCTTGAGTCTTAGAGCAGTCGCTGCTAGAGCTGATTAGCTCTTAAAGCCAAAATTCCTCTGTGTCTCTTGGTTTTTGGATGACTTTGGATGAGTTATATCGAACAGCTGAAGTAGTGTCGCCAAATACCCTCAGATCATTGTATGGTAGAGATGAAATCTGGATTTTATTAAAGGAACCTCTGAAGTCATTAAATATATTCTGCACCATCATGTAGAGCAATCAAGTAGAAAAAGTGCACTCAACCTGTTTATTTATCTTGAGCTGGCAGGAGCCTCCTTGAGCAGCAGGATTTATAGAGCTTAATAGTACGGTATAGTTCTTTAATAGCCTGAAAACTGCCTATACATAGTTTTTTCTAAAGTTGATCATTCTTACCATATTCACTAATATTTGGTCTACAATTGTATGCAAATGAGCTGCTCCTGAATACTAATTAGCTGCTTTGATGTGCTAATTAGAATCACTTTTGATTGGCTTGTTGATATCATGGCCAAAACAATAACCCACAATGCATTATTGTTAGAAACTTCCTCCACCCTTATCAAGTACTTGGAGCCACAAAATAGCCAAAAGACAATGCTGTTTTTCTTAAAAATAATTTACTCAGGGGTGGAGATATCGGTGGTGCAAGTGGTGAATTGCACCAGGGCCCACCCTTCTAGAGGGGCCCGGTACTGCCACCTGACAAACAGTCTCTCTCCAGCCCGGGGTCTCCCCCACCTGCCAGTAACTTACGGTGCAAGAGGTAGACGTCACCCCCACCCCCCTCTCAGTCTCGGGGCTCTGATTGGCTGAGGCCCTGCAGACCCCGCTCTGACAGCTTCAGCCAAATATGGGCGGGGGGGGGGGGGTGAGTCTGGGCTGAGGAGGTGGGCCGGGGCAGACTATGGCTGGGGAAGTAGTGGGTGTCTATGAACATAGAGGGTGGTGAGTAGTGTTCATGGCAAAAACTCATTGTGGAAGTAGATGGTGATGTGAGTGTGTATGGAAGTAGATGGTTATGGAAATACATGGAAAAAGGGTGGTAATGTTCTATACCTTCTAGAGTACATATATATATATAGAGAGAGAGAGAGAGAGAGAGAGAGAGATAGAGAGAGAGAGAGAGAGAGAGATGGATGGATGGATGGATAGATGGATGGATGGATAGATGGATGGATAGATAGATAGATAGATAGATAGATAGATAGATAGATAGATAGATAGATAGATAGATAGATAGACAAGATAATGAGGGTTTCAACATAAAAAAAATAGCTGAGGATCCCCAATCTTCTCTCCTTTCCCTCCTCTCACCTTTAAACAAAGCGTGTGTCTCAGATTCGAAACATTATTTCTAAATTTTATAGAAGGATTGCTTATTTTTCTTGAGAAATCCTGTGCTGGCTCCTCATACTCAAACTTGGAATGCCTTATTAACTCGATAACGATCAATAACTCAAGACTTCTAATTTAAATGCTAATTATACCTTTATTTAATTGTCTTAATTTCCTATGTGGAAAACGCTCTATTACCCTTTTTACAGGACAATATAAATGTGTTGGACCTTTCTGCAAAGGCTTTGCTCATCAGTCTGAGACCCACTGTAGACCCCCAACTTTCTTGGGGTTCAATTGGGATTTGGAAATTGTACCTTACATACCATATTCATTGAGTATAAAATATTCAGTATTTATCCTTTTTTGGAGAAGCGTGAAGAAATCACTTGTAGTTGTGTAGATCAGTCTGGGCAACACAAACCGTCTAGGAGTATCAGAGGACCAATAAAAGTAAATAAAAACGCCTTCAAATCACATTACATCTCTGGAGGCAAAATTGCCGTCTTGAACAGTAAATAAGTCGGAGACACATTACAGTGCGATTTGCTTGTTGTAAGCTGATAAATTAACTAATAAAGTCATTTTGTTACAGATGTGAGCCAACAACCAATTTCTACATTTGAAGAAGTCATTTATTTCTTACAGCTGTAACTCAGCAAATCGTAAAGATCTTTTCAGAATGGAGGATGTGACCTGTTCTGAATTGGCCAGATCATATTCAAAAGGCGAGAGATGCTCAATGGAGCGTAATTCATAGCTAAAAAATCATATTTTTTATGTATATTAAAAAAAATTGTGAATATAGGTTGTGTATCACTTTCATATACATTTTTATAGTAATTTGGGAAATTTTGATATTTTAAATTTTTTAAACTATGCATGGGGTATAGTATGATTTTCGTTTGCCACTTATTACACAAAAAATTACTTGACTTTTTCCCGTAGAAGAGAAATTGTTCTCTTTCTTAGATACAGCATAGATCCGGATTGCTACCTTGTCGTGGTGGAGGGCTTGTTTACTTCAATGAGCTATACCAGATAGGGTCATCCACAATAGGCAGGTCATAGCATAGAGGTCAGACAAATCACGGTCCACTGGAGAAGAAACTGGCAACCCACTCCAGTATCTTTGCCATAAAAAAACTTATGGATAAGCACAGCCAGAGACATAGCCATAGATGTGCCTGGCATGCTGAGGTCCATACGGTCACGGAGACTTGGAGATAACTGAACGGCTAAACAACAGCAAAATAGATACCATGAAAAAATATTTCCCTTCTAAAAAAAGATGAAAATGAATAGTACATCTGTGTTCCAATTTAAATGTCTAAACATAACTTAAAAAATGTATTTCCTGCTCAGGTATCCCAGAAATACAGATACCGGACTGCACGCTGGGAAACTGGGCGGTGATATGCAAATGAGCCCACAATGTGTTTTCACTCTTAAATAAATAAAAACTCTTTATACATGACTCCTTTTAGGCATATGCTTGCTGTATTTTATATATATATATATATATATATATATATATATATATATATATATATAAAATATTATATTATGTATAATCCAACTTTAGCTTTGCTCAAAGCTGTTTAATACTGTGGGCTTATGCTTAAGGGAAGCCATGTTTAATATGGTTATGGATTGCAAGAGTGAAGCCTTTGCGTCTACATTTGCATGTCCCTGCCAAGGTTCCCAGAATGCAATGTAATAACTGTATTTCTCGGAATTCTGGGTGTATATATATATATATATATATATATATATATATATATATGTACGAAAGGGTAATACTCAACCTCAAGGAAATCCAAGAAAAAACATTTGATTTCTTGACCAAGAGATGGGCCTTAAGTAGCTACTGGTTAATTCAGAAAATCAAGCTTAGGCTGAAATCTTCATTGGTATATTTGGTCAACAATAAACGTGTTGTTCTTTGCATTCATCTTGTACACCTTTGAATAAATGGTTGATGATCAATTTTAAATGTTGAGTTGGAAGGACAAATGGTAAAGTAAACCAAGCCTGTGTTTCTGTTTACTATGTTTCATCTTAAGCTAATAAGTTGGAAAGAGGTGAAGGACAGAAGGTCTCTGGAGGTGTCCAGGTATCTCCAACAGGGAACCAGAATTGTCCAGGAGAGTGCAGACAGAGATGAGTACCTAATCTTCCTCAAAAACAATCTGGAACTCTGCCCGGGCTGGGCATCTCTCACCGTCCTTGGCATCTCTCACCGGGCTGGGCATCTCTCACCGGGCTGGGCATCTCTCCCCTCATGAGGACTCATCGGCGCAGAAATAGTGTAAAGTGGATCACAGACACAGGCTGTAGAAAATAACAGGAAAATGTCTAGTTGCAAAATAGTAATGCAGAGTAAACAGTCTCATGCAGATACCATATGTGATATGTTCCCTTCACATGCCAATGAAGGCTTCCAACAGACGGCTGGCACATAGGGGGTGGAAATAAATTAGTTCTATGCACGTTCATCATTTTTTCTTCAAATATTTTTATTAGTTTTATTTATCACAGTACAAAGATATCAACAAGTAATGGAATTCACCAGTTTCCTAATGCCACGTAACCAACTATGCTAAATATTTATCAATGTAATATTTTAAACCATCACAAATCCTCCATCTATTGGTACCTGATATAACTTTTGGTCATTTATTTTTGTAAATAGATTGAAAGGACAGACCTTTGCCAGGACTGTTTGGGATATTTCCCACATGAGCTTGTGAAGAGGGCATGTGATTTTTTTCAGGAAGGAAGGACAGCTTGATAAATTATTCCTCACTATGGGGTGGGTCCTTCTAAACAGATATGCTTTCCATTAGCACTGGATGTCTCCTCTGCATTGGAAGCCTTCTCCCATCTCAGGAAGCAGCAACAAAAATAGGAGATTCCACAGTAGCATAAATGGGTATTATCGGGAGCAAATTGCATTTTTACATATTAAAAACAAGTTATCTCGCATCATTATTCTGGAGATGCTTATTGCACATGGAAGATATTTCACATGTTCCAAAATATCGGCTCCTCCATTAAATCCAGTTCTAGCTAATGATTATATTTATTGCCTCTTTGGAGAATTGTGCTCAGCTGTTTTTTGATTCATCATCAGAAAGTCTTTAGCATTCAGGCATAATGAATAAACTAATCATGTGAGGTTGGTCTGGGCTTAAGGGCGTATATATAGTGACATTGATTTGATCATTGATTGTAACTCAGGTTGTGCTAAAAAAACTCCAGCAACATTAACGCTTCCATTGCTGATTACAGTTAGAGGATCAAATGGCATGACGAAAAAGTGCTTTCCCTTTTAAAATTTCTGCTGTCTTGGTACAGTTTAAAGTGTTTTAGTTTAAGGTTGTGAGATGTGCTTGAAGGAGAGACAGAGAGAGAATAATTATAGTATTGCAGTATATAGTCATAATCAGGGCCGTATTTACCATTTTGGAGCACCTAGGCAGTGAAGTGGAGGAGCCCCTGCGAATGAGTATGCAAGGTATGCATGGACCCATTTTTGCTTTTTCTGTGCGTGTAAGTTCCCTTTACTGTTGTAACTGTCTTGTTCTAAGTGGTTAACCCCTAGTAGCCAGTCTATGAACCGCAACATTTCTTTTTTTTTAAGACAGGAACCATTTTTTTTAAGAAGTTGCGCCTTTCACAGGGAAGAGCCTCTGGGCGGCTGCCTAGTTGGCCTAGTGGGTAATCCGGTCATGGTCATAATAATAGTGATAAGCTTTTAAGAGATAACTTATTTTTATCAAGTCAGAAGCAATACTAATAGAATGCACCAAAAAACTACCTCAAAATCTACTACACAAGCTAGGAACTGGTCCCACATGGATGAGAGGCAGTAACCTCAAAACAACTGTCTGTGGGTAGGTTTCCTGGCTTGTACATAATCCATCCTGTGCTTTGCTTGAGGCTGTCTAATACAGCAGGCATATGGTTAAAAGGAGCTATGTTAGAAACTTTATTTGGATTAAAGAGCGAATGCATGTGCCTGCCCAAGTTCCCAGAATGCAGTGCAATAACTGTATTTCCTGAAGTTCTGAGCAGAAAAATATGTTTTTTTACTTATTTTAGACTTTCAAATGTGAACACAAACGCACTATTTATTTGGTGTATGGTGGAGGGCTTCTATTGCTCTTTTGCCCACATATTACATGATTTTATATATATATATATACAGTGTAATAACTGATTTTCTCGGAATTCTGAGCTGGAAGCAGGTTTTTTTACTTGTTTTAGACATTCAAATGTGAACACAGATGTACTATTTATTTACTATATATATATATATATATATATATATATATATATATATATAGATATAAAGCAATTGAATGCAACCCACACCCCCATACCTACAACTCATCTGCATTGCTTCTAGATGACAGCACACATAATGTCGCACAGTACTTACGTAGGCCACCGATTAAAAGTAAGTTGTTTCAGTGACAAATAAATAATACAATTACGTGTGGGAGTGAGAATCTGAATAGACAAGCGAGTCCCATTGTGTGGGATAAATTACACTCCAATCCTTGCCATAAGACCTAATTATAACTGTTATTCTGCATTCATTAGAAAGTCAGGTGGAAGCTCTGAACATGTTCTGATATGTTATTAGATATATCAAGGGAGATTGAGATTTGTACAGTATAGAACATTTAACATCTACTGTTCTTTCAATCTTAAAGGATCTCTGTCATCCCAACAGAAAGTTGATATAATTTTAAAGAGCATTACAAACTGGCTATACATTGTACTAGCCTTTTTTTCTACATTAAATCATTTCTGAAACATTTAGAATTGATTTTGCTGCTCCTGTATGCTAATGTGCGGCTCTTGTATGCTAATTTGCAGCTCAATATGCGGCTCAGAGTGCTTGATAAGGGTAGGATAGGAGTGTAGCTGCCAGATAACATTGGGGGGCTTTACAGAGACAGACTGTAATCCTAATTAGCACATCAAAGCAGCTATTTAATATGCACAATCTGCTCATTTGCATATGAAAGCGGCAACAACATGGAATTGATTCACTTTAGAAATAGATGGATAACACAACATATAGACAGTTTTTTCATGATCTTTAAGAATAACTTAAAATAAACAACTTGGTTATGGGTTGTCCTTTTCACAGGACTGCACACCTTACAATCATAAGATCAGTTGCTGTAAATGCAAAACAGTTTTTTGCATCTCCAAAAATAAACAATTAATTAACCTGCAAGATTTTATTTTATGTAAAAAGTGATCTGCGATTTTCCTTAAAAAAAAAATTAACAATTAAAAACATTAGCAGGTAGGTTATCCTCTAATCTGTTACCTTTTTTATTCAATTATGTTGCAGTGGAAGCTACCATTTTGGTTTCTGCTGATGAAGTTCCAGAGGTGGGATTAGATATTAAATGCGGCTGTCTGTGCAATTGGAATGGGGCAGCTTAAAAACCAGGGCTTTCAATAGGAGCAATTAAAAGCTCATTAGATACATGGCAAATATAGTGGACAGAAACAGGACAGAAAAGATAATGGATCCCAGCAGTGAAGAATAATTAATAATTAGAAATGTAAAGGCTGTGCTTATATATATATATATCATGAAATCAAGTTCTTTAAAAGAAAACACCATAAATATGAGCTATTCATCACTCTAATTAGTTATATACTTTTCCCGGAATTAACTGTTAGAAGAAAACATATTTTGATTAACAACAATCAATTAAGCCGACAATGTGTTAGGAAGTAAAATAATTACTGGTAAATGATTAGAAATGGCTTATATTGCAGATTGTGCGGTTTATCTGCGCTGGCCACAGAGGAAAGCCCCCCCCGCGCCGGCCACCATTAATCACCCGGACATGACACGCTGGTGATACAGATCAATGACACGTAATCTCATCAATGACTGATAGTAGTCACTGGCTGCAGGAGCTATGAAGTCCACATATAAACATAATTATTATAATTATTACATTTGTTTGAATGGAAGTGTTAGGTAATTGAGTATTATTAAGTTTGGTATTTTATACAATTAAAAAAACAATGTTCGTAAACATTTTCTAACCCTATATTAACCTTCCAGCCAATGGCAGCACAGTGCAGAGATCCGGAGCAGCTGCTGTATTTTAGGGAGAGAAATGTGTTTGGTGGGAACAAAAGACTACAAATCCCATGATGCATTGCTGCAGAGATTGAATGTTACACTGTTGCACCTGCTTCTGATTGGCCACAACATATTATGCTAATTTAGCTTGGATTTCAGGGGCATTTCTCCTCAAAAGCAACTACCAAAAAACTAGAGAAATTTTGCAGACTTTGGGGTAAGTTTATTAATGTTTATTTTGGGATTTTTTTCATGGATACATTACTGATTCTCCTCTATCAGATGCATTCATAATCCAGGAAACTTCTAGATACATTTAAGCAGGAAAAAAAAACATATAAATAGATTTAATTAGGAATAAAATATATTTTGATGCCTCGGCTTGGAGGGATCCATGATCATTTGGTGGAGGGTTGTATGTACGAGAGGTGTAGTTGCATCTATTGACCTTGTTGCATTTATTTATTTTACATGATTTGTATCAGTTGGGACATGGACCCCCAAATCCCCCCTCTGCATCTACAGCAGCATGTTTTAAATATTGCAAGCGTTTTTTGCAAGAAAAATAAATGCCTCAAAACTCACTTTTTTAAAGCTTTTTAGAGGCAGACTTTTGAAAGCGAGGACCACACTGTGCCAAATAAAAGTGTTTGGGTGAGTTGAGTGCAGCCAATTCTTGCCTATTGGGGCTATCGTTGCCAGTAATTACTGATTACCCCTCTGCACTTATCGTCTTCCGTGAGTAACTAGGTAAGTAGATCAGTCTGAGATCTGAGCATACACATCCTTTTGGTTTGCACATGACTTACACTGAAGACAACTGGTTCGTAGCTCTATCATGGCCCCATTAGACATCACAGTCTGGTGGGAGGATCCTAACTTTCAAGCTCCGTTATCTAACACTTCCACTCAAATTTCAAATAAGAACTACCGGTAATTGTAATTATGTCTAAAAGGACTCTGAATCTCCAACAGTTAGTTGGTTTAATTTTAAAGAGCATTAAAAACTGACTATCCATTGTACTAGGAGTTTTTCTCTACAGTAAATAATAATTTGCGGCTCCCATTGTGCTAATGTGCGGCTCCGTGTGCCAATGTGCGGCTCTGTGTGCTAATGTGTGGCTCAGTATGCCAATGTGCAGCTCTGTGTGCTAATGTGCGGCTCAATATGTAATGTGCGGCTCAGTATGCTAATGTGCGGCTCTGTGTGCTAATGTGTGGCTCAGTATGCCAATGTGCGGCTCTATGTACTAATGTGTGGCTCAGTATGCCAATGTGTGGCTCAGTATGCCAATGTGCGGCTCTGTGTGCTAATGTGTGGCTCAGTATGTAATGTGCGGCTCAGCATGCTAATGTGCGGCTCAGTATGCTAATGTGTGGCTCAGTATGCCAATGTGCGGCTCTGTGTGCTAATGTGTGGCTCAGTATGTAATGTGCAGCTTAGTATGCTAATGTGTGGCTCTGTGTGCTAATGTGTGGCTCAGTATGCCAATGAGCGCCTCTGTGTGCTAATGTGTGGCTCAGTATGTAATGTGCAGCTTAGTATGCTAACGTGTGGCTCTGTGTGCTAATGTGTGGCTCAGTATGCCAATGAGCATCTATGTGTGCTAATGTGTGGCTCAGTATGTAATGTGCGGCTCGGTATGCCAATGTGCAGCTCTGTGTGCTAATGTGCGGCTCAGTATGTAATGGGCAGCTCAGTATACTAATGTATGGCTCAGTATGCTAATGTACGGCTCAGTATGCTAATGTACGGTTCAGTGTGCTAATGTGCAGCTCCTGAATGCTAATATGCGGCTCAGTATGCTAATGTGTGGCTCTTGTATGCTAATAGGTAGCACAGTATGCTAATGTATGGCCCAGTATGCTAATGTGCGGCTCAGTGTGCTAATGTGCGGCTCCTGAATCCTAATGTGAGGCTCCTGTTGTGCTAATGTGTGACACAGAGTACTTGATTAGGGTGGGAGAGAGATCTAACTACCTGATAACATTGGGGTCTTTATTTTGACCGCTACAGAGACAAACAAGCAGTGCATCAAAACAGCAAATTCATATAAAAAAATGGATAACATAACATATAGTAAATTTTTCATGTTCTTCAAGAATAACCTAAACAAACAACTCGATCTTGGGGTAACAGAGTTCCTTTAATTTAGGCCCCACTTGCAACTTCCGTATCGACCTCGTAGGGACTCAGTATACTAATGTGTGGCTCCTGTTGTGCTAATGTGTGGCTTCTGTATGATAATGTGCGGCTCAGTGTCTTAATGTATGGCTCAGTATGCTAATGTGTGGCACAGTATACTAATGTGCTGCCCAGTATGCTAATGTGCATCTGCTGTATGCTAATGTGGGGCTCAGTGTCTTAATGTGTGGCTCAGTATTCTAATGTGCGGCTCCTGTTGTGCTAATGTGTGGCTTAGTATCCTAATGTGCTGCTCAGTATACTAATGTGTGGCCCCTGTATGCTAATGTGTGGCTCAGTATGCTAATGTGAGGCTCCTGTTGTGCTAGTGTGTGGCTTCTGTATCCTAATGGGCGGCTCAGTATGTTATTGTGCTTCTCCTATATGCTAATGTGCGGCTCAGTATGCTGATGTGCGGCTCAGTGCCTTAATGTATGGCTCAGTTTGCTAATGTGTGGCACAGTATGTTAATGTGCGTCTCCTGTATGCTAATGTGTGGTACAGTATGCTAATGTGTGTCTCCTGTATGCTAATATGTGGGTCAGTGTGTTAATATGCTACTTCTGTATGCTAATGTGCGGCTCCTGTTGTGCTAATGTGCGGCTCCTGTATTCTAATGTACGGCTCAGTGTGTCAATGTGCGGCTCCTGTATGCTAATGTGCGGCTTAGTATGCTAATGTGCGGCTCAGTATGCTAATGTGCGGCTCAGTGTGCTGATGGGCAGCTCAGTATAATAATGTGTGTCTCAGTGTGCTAATGTGTGGCTCAGTATTCTAATGTGCGGCTCCTGTTGTGCTAATGTGTGGCTTAGTATGCTAATGTGCTTCTTCTGTATGCTAATGTGCGGCTCAGTATACTAAGGTGTGTCTCCTGTATGCTAATTTGCAGCTCCTGTATGCTAATGTGTGGCTCCTGTTGTGCTAATGTACAGCTCAGTATGCTAACGTGCGGCTCCTGTATGCTTATGTGCAGCTCAGTATGCTAATGTGTGGCTAAGTATGCTAATGTGCTTCTTCTGTATGCTAATGTGTGGCTCAGTATGCTAAGGTGCGTCTCCTGTATGCTAATATGTAGCTCCTGTATGCTAATGTGTGGTTCCTGTTGTGCTAATGTACAGCTCAGTATGCTAACGTGCGGCTCCTGTATGCTAATGTGCAGCTCAGTATGCTAATGTGTGGCTCAGTATGCTAATGTGTTTCTCCTGTATGCTAATATGCTGCTCCTGTTATGCTAATGTGTGGCTCCTGTTGTGCTAATGTACAGCTCAGTATGCTAATATGCGGCTCAGTGTGCTAATATGCGGCTCATGTATGCTAATGTGGGGCTCAGTATTCTAATGTGTGTATTCTGTATGCTAATATGCTGCTCCTGTATGCTAATGTGTGGGTCAGTGTGCTAATATGCTACTTCTGTATGCTAATGTGCGGCTCCTGTTGTGCTAATGTGCGGCTCCTGTATTCTAATGTACGGCTCAGTGTGTCAATGTGAGGCTTCTGTATGCTAATGTGCGGCTTAGTGTGCTAATGTGCGGCTCAGTATGCTAATGCGCGGCTCAGTGTGCTGATGTGCGGCTCAGTGTGCTAATGTGCAGCTCAGTATAATAATGTGTGTCTCAGTGTGCTAATGTGTGGCTCAGTATTCGAATGTGCGGCTCCTGTTGTGCTAATGTGTGGCTTAGTATCCTAATGTGCGGCTCAGTATGCTAATGTGTGGTTCCTGTATGCTAATGTGCTGCTCAGTATGCTAATGTGTGGCTAAGTATGCTAATGTGCTTCTTCTGTATGCTAAGGTGCGTCTCCTGTATGCTAATATGCAGCTCCTGTATGCTAATGTGTGGCTCCTGTTGTGCTAATGTACAGCTCAGTATGCTAACGTGCGGCTCCTGTATGCTAATGTGCGGCTCAGTATGCTAATGTGTGGCTAAGTATGCTAATGTGCTTCTTCTGTATGCTAATGTGCGGCTCAGTATGCTAAGGTGCGTCTCCTGTATGCTAATATGCAGCTCCTGTATGCTAATGTGTGGCTCCTGTTGTGCTAATGTACAGCTCAGTATGCTAACGTGCGGCTCCTGTATGCTAATATGCGGCTCAGTATGCTAATGTGTGGCTAAGTATGCTAATGTGCTTCTTCTGTATGCTAATGTGCGGCTCAGTATGCTAAGGTGCGTCTCCTGTATGCTAATATGCAGCTCCTGTATGCTAATGTGTGGCTCCTGTTGTGCTAATGTACAGCTCAGTATGCTAACGTGCGGCTCCTGTATGCTAATGTGCGGCTCAGTATGCTAATGTGTGGCTCAGTATGCTAATGTGCTTCTCCTGTATGCTAATATGCTGCTCCTGTTATGCTAATGTTTGGCTCCTGTTGTGCTAATGTACAGCTCAGTATGCTAATATGCAGATCAGTGTGCTAATATGCGGCTCATGTATGCTAATGTGTGGCTCAGTATTCTAATGTGTGTATCCTGTATGCTAATATGCTGCTCCTGTATGCTAATGTGTGGCTCCTATTGTGCTTATGTGCAGCACCTGTATGCTAATGTACAGGTCAGTATGCTAATGTATGGCCCAGTATGCTAATGTGCGGCTCCTGAATGCTAATGTGCGGCTCAGTGTTCTAATGTGCAGCTTCTGTTATGCTAATGTGCGGCTACCGTTGTGCTAATGTGTGGAACTTGATTAGGGTGGGAGAGGGGTCTTAGTACCTGATAACATTGGGGTCTTTATTTTGACCTACAGAGACAAGCAAGCAGATGGTAATCCTAATCAGCTAATTAATATAAAAAATGCATAACATAACATATAGTCAATTTTTCATGCTCTTCAAGAATAACCTAAACAAACAACTTGATCTTGGGGTGACAGATTCCTTTAATTTAGCCCCCCCCCCCCCGCAACTTCTCTATCCACCTCGTAGGGACTCTAAGTAATTTTCCCCAACACCACAATTCATAGGTGTCAATTCTACAGACTTCTTTATGGTCCAGCTCTCTCATCTGTATGTTACTACTGGGAATACAATACTTCTAACTATGCGGACCTTTGTTGATAATTCACTATCTTTATTTTTAACTAGCTTGTCCAAACTTGCCATAGCTTTCATCACCAGAAGTAAACGTTTTTTTAATTTCATGGTTACAGTCACCATCTGAAGAGATCTTGGATCCTTTCAATATACTTTCTTGTACATTGCACAAATGTAAATACCACATTGATACACACATCCTCCACCAAGGTATCATGGATGCATTCAGGGTCCAGCAGAGGCATCAAAATGTACTTTTCTAATAAAAAACAACTTTCTTCCTTCAAAATCCACAGCTCTCAACAATACCAGACAGTACTCAGGGCCAATTTACATCTGAGGCACCCCAAGGCAATAAAACACCTAGCAAGAGGAGCTAGTTATTTTAATTATGCATTGATCAATAATATTTGCTGTTTAGTTGTTTAGTCATGACCCTATGGACCACAGCATGCCAGGCACATTTTTTTGTCTGGTTGTGCTTATCCATAAGGTTTTCTTGGTAAATATATCATAGAGGGTGACAGTTCCTTCTCCAGTAGACTGTGATTTATCTGACCTCTCTGCTATGACCTGCTGATCTTGGGTGAGCATACATGGTATAGCTCACAGCTTCATTGAGGTACACAAACCCTTTTACCACAACAAGTTAGCCATCCAGAAGGGGGGTCATTTCCTATATAATAAATGATAATAGCAATATTCAGTATTAGGTAAATTTTTAAACATTATAGTTTAAGCCCCCTGCTGAGTGTTTGTCTCCTTCCTGATAAAGTGAAGGTTTTGCTGAGAAAAAGGTCTAAAGGGCTTTTAACAACAACCAGAGAATAAACAGATGTTGTTTGGCTGCCCCCACATCAAAAACTCACTGCTAATTGAAACCTCTAAAGCCCATGGGGATACTTTTTGGTTATAATTATCTATTTGTTTAATAACAGATAAAAAAATCTAAAGTTTTATTTTGTTTGCAGCCTACTGGCTGTTGCATTAGTAATAACACATAGCATAGCGGGTGTTGAAGACAGTGATTGATAGCAGTTTTTCCCTGGACTCAGGAGTGCACTGACCAGTTAACCCACAACTGACCTGTTTAGGTGATCCCAGCATTCCATGCTCTGCACAGGTGGATTTGTTTAGGGTTATGATTTTTTGGGGATCTCTACACAGATAGCATTGTAGCAGATCACTGGTCTGTACTGTTCAAATTCCAAAGAGGCAAGAGAGCTAAAACCTGAATTTTGTGCCATAAGAAATTACAAAAAAATACAAGGTCTGTCCCCATCAAACTGGAAATAAAAGCAGTTTTACCATTGAGTTGATTGTGGACAAATCTCTGAAACATGATTGGCTGCAGTAATGCAAAAGCAAGAGTGCAGTCTGTTACATGTAAACACAGATTTTATTTTATTTTATTTTTCAGTGAAAAATGCACCTATTTCAAATATTCAAAAAATTATTTCACCATGCTTTTAGGAGATGTGATCCAAATTGTGCCGAATTAAAACTAAAACACCTAGCTCACGTTGTATGGGCATTACAGTAGTCCTTCTATGGTATATACCAATTTCTTCAGAGCAAAACTAAAAAATCCTACATTTTCAAGTGCAACTTTGTAAATAAACAATAGACTATACTTCAGTATTTGTGTTATTTTTCTCTTTTTATGTTTCTTATTTAAATACCGCAGATATATAGAGGACAGCTCCTAACTTCTTTATATGATTACTTCATGATTTTATTTAATAATGGTGCTATTTCCTAGCGCTTCTTATGGACCTTTCCTAGGATTCAGGCTCAGCAGACCTGTCAAGTCAGCATCTGATCTGCAAGGTCATAAGGTTTTCAGCTTAGTCTGCAAGACGCCGGCTGCCAGCTCATGTCCGAATGTCTGAAATCGGCCTCGCTCCATCTACAAATTCAGTTTTATGTAGGAAATTACATGGCTCACAAAGTGCACGTGGTGTTTGATTTACTGTTACATGCAACAAATATTCAAATATCCATAGATGTGTGAGGAGTCTTACTAAACCTGTATGCATGTCATGGTAGTGGCCTGGTATCTTTCTATGCATTGAGTTAAAAGGATATGTAAGGTTTCTGGATAATATAATGTCATTAGATATGTGAGAAGTCTTAATAAAAAACATTTTATTGGCGTACTATCTTTCTACATCTTGGATTAAAGGGATATGGAAGGTTCCTGGATGTTACTAGGTATATAATATCCCTGTGTATCTCTCATGACCCCCTGCTTGGTTGGGCTCAGAAGTTCCTAGATTAATCTCGACCAGTAGGTTGTGGGTTATTGGAGTATCCCTGTTAGCAGGAATGAACCCTAATACAGCATACTACCACCACCAGTACCCAGGAAGGGCAGTGGTTAGGAGCAATTTCAGGCAGAGTCCATAGTAATTATTTCCTTCTCTATGAACCCGGTAGGGGTCAAATAGTCCCAGCATGGGCAGAGATAGTGAACCTGGATGGCGAAATGTCCATCTTTACTTGTAGGGACTTGAGCTTAACCCTTTGATGCCACCTCTCAGGGCACATGGGATGCTTCTTACCCACAAGAGTTTACAAGTGTAGGTTAATGTTAATAATAATAATAATCCTAATCATAATAGGACACATGCAGAGTCCTTTACTGTAAGCCATGTATGCGTCTGTACCTGCAAACAGCTTGCATAGTTTTTGCTCCCAGTGCCTACATACTTTTTTGATGCATGCCAATATCGGATGTGCCAACTGATGTACACTGTTGGTTGCATGGTGCTACCTGAACACCAATTGGTTCATATTGAAGGCACCAGCAACTGAACAGTGCTCTGATCTGATTCTCTGTTGTGACCTTTTGGTTGGTCCCCTCTGCCTTTGGAATATGGATTATTCTGCTATTTGGCTTCTGACCTCTGACATTGTCTGACTCCTCTCCATTCCAGTATCTGACCCTTGGCTCTTTTTTTTCTGATCTCTGGCTCATTGACCTTACCTTGTACCCTGACATCTGCCTCTGACCCTTGTCTATACCACGCTACTTCGAACATCCTCCTATAATCCTGTATAATTGATATTCAAACATATGCTTTGTATACATACCATGGGCCTCATTCTATTATCGGCCGTAAATCGTCCGTAAGGCTGCGATTCCTTGCGGGGGTTCTGTTAACTCGCGATTCTATTATATGGCCCCGCAAGGATCTCCTTTTACGGCCGGCCGCATATCTTGGAACCGGCCGTAATCTGTGAAATATAAAAACTCAAAAATAAATTCAAGCCTGCACTGTACAGCTCTGTAAATGCTAGGGATCATATTGGGGGACATGAGGAATAAAAGGAACCCACTCTCAAGCTTGCACATCTGCCCAAACCCGAGTTCAAATTAACTGTTTATTTGCCGGCTGCGGCGTGGGTGTGTCTGAGGTGCTCCAAGCACTCTGGACTTTTTACATTGATATTTTACGGATATTAAAAATTAAATATTTTACGGATTTGAGTACAGGATAATTATGTGCTATTTTTTCTAACAACTAAAATCCCTTTATAGTCTTCTAAAAGTGCAGGATGGCTTTATTTGAGCTATTTTATGTGCTTAATTGGTGCTAGCGAGACCTCTTTCCTGCAAGTAAGCTGCGGCTCGCTTTTAGCCTTGCAGAGAGGTTTCCCGGAGCAATTGAATTGCAAATCTCTTGCGGCCGTTTTAGATCAAAGGCTTTCCTCCGGCGCGAGCGGCCGCAAGAGATAGCAAGGCACCGGCCGCAAGCCTGCCGGAGCCTACGGCCGTAAGGGAATAGAATAGCAGAATAGCTTGCGGCCGGTCCTTGCGGCCCCCGCAACGGCTGCGGCCGATAATAGAATGAGGCCCTATGTATATAGTGCATCTTACACTTTCCCTACGCATATCTTCTATAAATATGAATTCACAAAGCCAAAATAATATATAGGACAAATAATTTATTGAGCCTTACTTGCTTAATGACATGAATATTCTTTTATAACAAATTACCCAATGCTTTGCCGCTCTTATACTGATGATGCGGCCTTACTTTCCCGGACCTAAATTTGTAGAGTGGCTTCCATTGGTTTTCAAAAGGCCTCCGTTGACCCCGATTCTATGGACATAAATTGTAGAGTAACTTCAATTGGTTTTCACAAAGGCCTGCGATGGCCCCCAATCTAGGGACCTACATTGCAGAATGGCTTCAAATCATTTTCACAAAGGCCTTCAGTGGCCCCAAATCTGTGGACCTAAATTGTAGAGTGGTTTCAACTGATTTTCAAAGCGGCCTCCTGTAGCCCCGGATCTGTGGACCTAAATTGTTGAGTGGCTTTAGCTGGTTTTCACAAAGGCCTCCAGTGGCCTGAATATAACATCTACCTAAACTGAATAGCATTGGGTGTTTCGTTTTTGGGGGAGTCTTTACTACCATCTCAAGTAGGTTCCTTCATGTATGTGTCCATCAGTGAAATCAGTGACCATTTATAAACCAGCAGCTTGTGTTCAAACCATAAAATGGTTAACTCTGTAGACTGACTATTTTTTTAACAACAATTTTTAAGATTTGTCACAAATTATTTCTAAATTTTGTATATTTAAAGAATTTAGGATTCTAGGGATATGTAAGAAGACGTATTGTAGTTTTTATATTTAAGTACCCATTACTGCATTGGTTGAGTATCCAAAAGACAAATGTTACTCATTAATAAAGCACTAATTTGAATAAGTGAATAATTTAGCTTTTATAAAGGAGGTATGTGGAGCCTGCACAGTGAGTGAGTGGCAGAAATAGGGGCTTGAAATGACTGCTGTCAGGTACGGTTACATATGGCGACCTATAGAACACCAGCACTGTATTAGGAGTTGTACAGTGTTTAAAATTGCGGTTACCATTATTTATGCGTGAAAAACAAGCCAGCATATTTTGGAATAGAAAATAGATACTAATTGGAAATAATTACTTATTCTTTATTGGAGTGTGCAAGCTTGCATTACTTTTCTCAGTGTGTTTATATATTTATTACTATTTGATTTATTTATTTTTTTCATTTAGACTTACTCCAAATATGATGATACGAAGAAAAGGGCTGTATGTAGCTATAACAGGAATTCAGAAAGTTATATTCTCAATGCTCGAATCCAGGGCTCGCAGTTTACCGTGTGGGGGGTGGGAGATAATCGGCACCGGATCTAGGTGAGAGAGAGAGAGAAGGAGAGAGAGAGGGAGAGCAAGAGAGAGAGAGAGAGAGATTGTGAGAGGGGCCCTCTCCCACCTTTCCTAAAGCTCTTCCTTGCCCACCTCAGTTGGCTTTTGAGTCTGTGCCTGGACGGTGTTTCTCTGCAATTAATTTTCTTTTGTCTTCACCAAGCCCTAGTTTGCAGATTTTTGGCCCTTATCCATCAAGCAGCGTCCTTGCACATGTCCAAGGTAATGATTTTCAGCTTTCACCAAGCCATCCATTTCAGATTTTGGCCCGTATCTACTAGGAAGTGACCTTGCCCGTATCCAGGGTTAATGCCTTTTTCTGGGGCCATAAGGGGCATATTTTTGCCATATTTAATGTCCTTGAGAGCACTTACATTGCTGGAGTCCCATGGGAAAAAGGATTTCAACAAGCCCTACATTGTAAATTTCTACTCATATCTATTAAGCCCATAGCCAAGGTAACACGTTCGGCTTTCTCCAAGCACTACATTACTGATCCTCACCCATGACCAAGGACACAACCTTTTCATCATGATATAGCTTTCAGCATGCCCTCTTTGTACAGTTCAGTCCATATTTACTAAGCAGTATTCTTGCCCATATCTAAGGTAACGTTTTATTTTGGCTTTCGCTAAGAACTACTTTGTTGATTTCAGCCCCCATCAACTTCCTTGCCTATGTCCAAGGTCACATCTTTTTCCTTACCATGACAATTTGGCCCTCTAAGCAGGCTAGATTTCTGGAGCTATGGCCAATAAGTCAGTTACCCCTTGCCACTGGAGAGGGACCCGACCACAAATATATATATATATATATATATATATATATATATAATTTTTTTTTCATGTTGCATTCCAGAGGGGTTGGACTGTAAAATATCTATATAAATATCTATGTACATGTAAGACGGGAGGGGGAAGAAGGCACACAATCTCCTGGTTTATGGTTTCTTATTTTATCAAAGCACTTGCATTGACACAGATGTATACTGCTCTCACCTTCTTTTACCTCAATATAATGAGGTATCACAAAGTGTATATCATCTCATGACTGTTAGGTTAATCCTAAAGCTGAACTTCTATGGACTCTGTTGTTTCCTGCTACTGATTACTTTTAAGTTTTCTGTTATATAGAACCCTTGTGATTGTATATAAACTCATCTAAGATAACGCAATAATGTATCCGGACAAATAATGTATAAATACTTTATAGGTACAGACAATGACTGGCTTATTCAGTCCATAGGTTATAAAATAGTTGTAAAATCAAAAGCGTTTCGCTGCTAATCCTGCAGCTTCTTCAGTGATGAAAAACTCTGATGAGAGCTCACACACATAGAACGGCTCTGGGCCGCACTCCTGGAAACTATCTATGTGCCCACCACTCTATCTATCTATCTATCTATCTATCTATCTATCTATCTATCTATCTACTCACTTAACTTCCTCTCTTCCTATTTCATTCAGAAGATAGACCAGGTTTTGACTATAATAGTTTTTCTTTCTAACATTTAGATACTTTTTTCTTCTTGTTCAAAGTATCTGTCTTCCATCTATTCTGTAAATTGAGATATTGCAATTTCCATTCACCTCTGCCAGTCCAGGAACCTGGAAAGATCATTTTAACGTCACATTTTGCTGCTGCCCCTTTCTGTTTTTCTTTTCAGTCTTTTTTCCAACAGTGGAATTTTTTTTCAAACAAATCCACAAACTAAAATTATTACATCCAGCAGCTTCATAAAATGGTGTAATTTCCGGATTTTTTTAACAACCGGAAGTCTTTCAGATAAGCTTTATTATTTGCTACTGTGGTTTGACACTTGCTCTATTATTCTTTACATACAGCTTTGTGCCACAATACTGACTACTTTGTGCATTCTTCAGTTGCAGTAAAGTGAGAGTAGGATTCTCTGTATACTGTATCACTACACAAAGAAAGCTGGACCATAAAGAAGTCTGAGAGCCATAGAGTTGTGATGTTGGAGAAAACTGTTAAGAGACCCTTGGACTGCAAGAAAATCCAATTAATCAATACTACAGGAAATCAAGACAAACTGTTCACTGGAAAGTTTGATCATGAGGCTGAAGCTCAAATATTTTGCCCATGTCATGAGAAGACATGATTCCCTAGAGATGACTCTGATGGGGGGAAAGATTGAAGGCACACGAAGAAGGGGAAGGCAGAGGTGGAGATGGATAGATTAGGTAATTGAAGCAATCAACATAAGCTTGATGGAGCTTAGAAAGGCAGTGGCTGACAGATGTGGTCCATATTGTCATGGAGAGTTGAACAACATTTGAAATGTTGAGAAAAATCTACAACTGAAACAGTAGAGCAAGACCGGAACGCAACAAAATATGATCTTTAGATGACTCTGTTAGGTCATGGACATTACATTTTAGTCTGCTATCGAATCTTACTTTGCCATTGAGTTCTATTGTATATTGCACTCCCTGCATATAGCAATACTATCTGTATTTTACCTAAGTGGTTCCATGTTATTTCAAGTGGTACAAGTAGATTATGAAATTGCTAACACATTCTCTGTATTATTGCATTCTCCTTATAGTGTCAGCATATTCTGTAGATCTCCATATTCATAATAACAATTGAGTGCCACATTTGAGTTAAAAAAACAAAATAGCTAAAAGGTATCACTTAATTCCATACCAGAAACCCATACACTGCCTAGTATATCTGTATAGTATACCTGGCAGTAAAAGGATACGCAATGTCGAGTGGCATGGCAACAGATCACAGATTCTAAATGGAAAGTAGAAAGCTTAATGTGTTTGTCCATTAGGATGCTTCCTTAAAAAGTATATAACCTATTGCAGTTCAGTTTGGTATAATTTTAAGTATACAGTATAAAGGTGAAATAAAGGATCGCTACCTTTGCATGGTGATGGGGCTTGTGTACTTCAATGAAGCTGTAACCTATACCATGTAGTGTCACCAAGATGGGCAGGCCATAGCCGAGAGGTTGGACACATTTAGGTCCACTGGAGAATGAACTGGCAACCCACTCCAGTATCTTTGCCAAGAAAACCTTATGGATAAGCCCAACAGACAAGATGTGGCTGGCGTGCGGCAGTCCATTGGGTCTCAGTGAGTTGAGCACTCTGAACGCCTAAACATCAAATATTAGGAGTGATTATTTGTGTATGCTGTGGGTCTCTTTTTAAATATGGCATACTTCATATACAAGCGCCCACTCCCTGTGAGGTTGTATGAATGAAGAGTTTTTGCTAACATCATAGATTGGTTGCTTGGTTTAAACCTCCATACTGTGCCTTCTGACTGTCTGTGTCCAAACAATCTCCCTCTTTCTTTCTTTTTCCAACTCAGAATAAGTGCAAGCAATCAGACCATAAGCAGCACCTCCCATACTCCAGGAGCAGTCTTAAATCGGGGCTGCCTAGGTGCAGCAAATTACTTTAGCAGGAAATGTAACCCCTGCAGTCCTCCTGAGGGACTGTGACTCACATAAACACCTTGTATGACTCCTATGTCACCTACTGAAATGCTCTATTTATTCATAACGTATACTAATAAACGACATCTACCGGAGGTTGAAAATAGGAAGCTGTTAACCTGTTGTGTATCTATAATCAGTACATACACATTAAAGACTGTCCAATAGAAATGTGTATATGTTCAGGCTTTATATGTTTGCAAAAAAAATCAGTTTTGTTCTGCTCCAGGATCTTTATTTACAAGAAGGAAACACACTGTGAAACATTACAATCTGAAAGACTTATGAAAAGTTGAAGTCACATTTTATATTCCATATCTGTCTTTAAGGACAAAAAGTGCTTTCCATGGTCCTGGCCCCCTTCTGGACCGCTACGTTGTTGTGGTGAATGGGCTTGTGTACCTCAATGAAGCCGTGAGCTAGCCATGAGCTATGCCATGTCACCCAAGATAGGCAGGTCATAGCAGAGATGTCCGACAAATCACCGTCCACTGGAGAAGGAACTGGGATTTGGGAAAACCAAATGGATAAACACAACCAGAAACGCGTGCCTTATGATGACTGAGAGTCAGACACGACTGAAGGACTGAACAACAACATTTAAGGATGATTTGATCAGATCCTCCTTCCTCTAATATGATCATGTGGACCATCAAAGGAGACATGAGTGGGATTCCTCAGAATCCCCCCATTCATTATAGGTTTCCCAGCGCACAGTTTAATAATAGTATTATATATCTGAGTCACTCCAAGCATGTGCGATGAGTCATGCCGGGTTCCCAGGGTAGATACAACGTATCCCAGAGAATACAATGTATCACAGTTATAGTCTAACCCAAGATTAGATTTATTCTGCAATCTCTTTACTTTGCTAACTCTCCCCCTAGTGGTTTATATTGTTGATGTTTCCAATTTTGCTTTATAAGGAATATAGTGATGTATGGGGCTTGGCAGGCACATGGCACCCATCTAATGATTAATTCAAGACACACAGGGAGAGCTTTCCTCCACAGCAGAAATATACTGGAGATTAATCTTGGCATTTTCTTCAGAATTTCCAAAGCTTCAGATAAGGCTCTGTGCACTTGAATAATATAATTACAAATAAATAGCTGAAAATAAATGTAGCATTAAAGGGCTGTCACTTTAAGACAATAACTTTTCGTCCCTCTCAGTCCCCCTTAATCTATATTCCAGCCTAATTACTTCTTTGGTTCCTCTGCAGTTGTTCTGGAGTATAAACGTGATTAGAGTAGTGAAAATATATTTAAATGGACACTGTCATCCCAATAGGAAGTTGATTTAATTTTAAAGCACATAAAAAAATGTGTGCGTTTGTATTGTTCAGTCGTGTCCGACTCTCTGTGACCTCATGGACCGTAACATACCATGCTGAGCCACTTGGTATTCATGGCAGAGATAATGGAGGGGGCTGTCAGTTCCTTCTCCAGTGGGCCACAGCGTACAGCTCCTGGTATTCCTAGGTAGCCTCCCATCCAAGTACTGACCAGGCCCAACCCATCTTGGTTTCAGGGTGGTGTGACCTCTTGGTTCCCTGACTGGAATCAAACCCAGGTCACAATGGTGAAAGCACCGAATCCTAACCCCTGGATCACAAGGGAACCCTAGCATGAAGATAATATATCCAGCTTAAAGGGACAATGCCACCCAAATAAGAAAGTTGGTTTCATTATAACGTGCATTAAAATTGTCTGGCCATTTTTCTGTACAGTAGATGATTCCAGAAATATTCAGCACTATTTATGTGGCTCCTTTATGCTAATGTTTGTCTCTATATGCTAATTTATGTCTTGATAAGAGCGGACGAGGGATTGAACTACATGATAACCTAAGGGAGACATTGTTTTGCCACACAGAGACAGCGTTAAATCCTAATTAGAAGGTCAAAGAGCTAGTTAGTATTCATAAGCTGCCTATTTGCTTAAGAATACAGCAGAAAAAGCGTATTATCTCAGGAATTATTCATGTAAGAATCAAATTGATAGTACAATGTACATCTATGTTTTGTCATGCTCCTTAATTATAACATACAAACTTTAATATTAATATGAGCTCTTCATATATGAGAAATAGATAGAATAGCTGAAGAGAATACAGAGAATACAGAAGAAATGAAGCAAAGAGACACCGATCTGAATTCACAGATGTAATCCAATAGCTTTTATGGTAACAGAGTCCCTCCAACATTATAATGAGTTTTTCCTATGAGAGAGAGTGCTCCTAAATAAGCTTAGTATTGCTCCAAGACCCCAGTGTATTATGTTTTTACAGGATGTAGGGTATAGTTGAGAATACAGAAGAAGTGAGACACATATCTGAATTCACAGCTCTAATCCAATCGCTAGTTCAGGGTTTCTAATAATTGTCTGGCTGTTGGTGATTACTGTTTTGGTTGCACATTTTGGGATGGCAAGAGAGCCATATTATGAGCCACATAGGTCTCCAGACTCATAGGTCCCAATGCTTTAGGGGATAGCTCTATCAAACAACATAGCAATTGAGAAGGATATATATAAATAAATAAATATAAATATGTATAAATATATATATATATATATATGTTTGTATATGTATACAGTAGAATCCCGGTTAACCAGCACTCAACTAACTGGGGCTCTCAAGCAACCAGCACCGGCATCAATTCTCCATTTTAAATAAACTCCCGGTAAACCGGCATAACCGGCACTATACGGCACTATACGGCACTATCCGGAGTTTGAGATTGCAACAAAACAAAAGCCAACTTTTTTTCAGTTTAGGTGCTAATGCCTTTTTAGAGGCATTTTGAGGGGTTTTGAGGGTTTAAGGGTCATTTAGACCTTTAAATTTGAAGACTCCCGATTAACCGGAAACTACACTTATCCGGCAATAGGGAGTCCCCATAGGTGCCGGATAACAGGGGTTTTACTGTATATATATATATATATATATAGGTAGCCGTGAATGTCCAGTAATCCAGTTGAATAATCAGAGTATTGCAGTGAATAGTGATACCTTTTTTATTGGACAAACGTATTCATAATAAAGCGACGAGCTTTCAAGAGATAATGCCTCTCTTTATCAAGTCAAAAAGCGATACTGATACAAATATGAACTAAAAACAGCAAACAGAAAGAGATGGAAAAAAAAAAATAAATAAAAAAAAATAAAAAAAGGAAAAATAAGAAAGACTAAATTAATTAGCCAGAGTTAAGTGAGAAACAGACCAGCATTGTGAATAATGTCCTGATAGGTCAGTAAGTAAGTCTATAGATCAGGTTGTAGATAAGAACAAAGCAGAGTGAAATAAAGAGCAATACATTTCAGCATAGAATGTAGCTTACAAAAAGAGCAATAGAAGGGGGGGGGGGGGGAGAGAGATAAGTGGAATGTGTTAGCTATAAGACATTAAGATAGTGGGCCAGAAAGCCTAAATCGATATTAATACCAAAATCCTTGGTATTAAAAAATTGAATCATTTTTAATTCAAAAGTTTTCTGCTGTTGGATAGTTCTGAAATTCCCTCTGAGTACTTTTATTTTGAGGTTCTGGATGGAGCGATTCTCCTGGGTGAAATGGTGTCCCACTGGAGTACAATAGCTGTCTTCCTGGTGTTTTTTGATGGAGCTTCGGTGGAGGTTCATTCACATGTGTAGTTTCTGGCTGGTTTCCCCAATGTAGCACCCCCTTTCACATACAGTACATTGTATCATGTACACTACATTGGATGATGTACATGAATATGAGCCTCTGATGTTGTGGGTCTTGTTGTTGTGCGTGGCTGTGTCTTCTTTGCAGATGTGTTGGCATAGTTTGCAGTGACTTTTATTGCAGGGTTTGGTGCCATTTTCTCTGTTATGCTGTTCATTTGGCATTTGGCATATATATATATTCATTTATATTCTGTTCATTTGGTATATATATATATATATATATATATATATGTCTGTGTGTGTGTACATATACATATAGCTTATTCCCACAAGTCCATTAAAGGGACTCTGAATTCACAGCACTATTAGTATCCATGAGATATATTTTGGTTTCTTTTGATCAACTTCCTGAGATGGAAAGAGACTTTGAATACACAATAAGTTTCTATCTGCACAACGGAAACATGGCAGCCCAAATGGCAGCCCAAACCACCTCCTTTATTAAAGGAATAACCTCTAAAACATAAATATATACATTAAATGACCAAATTATCTTTATGTTTAAATCTGTTCTAAATCTGATGTTTTTATTTTTCCATCATAAATAGCATTGCTATTTTTTTTAGATGTTTAGTGTGTTCTCATTTATTATTCATATATCCCAAGGTTGCTTTATAAAATCATTTTGCTTTGTTGTTGTTTTTTAGTCCTTCAGCTGTTTCCGACTCTCCATGACCCTAAGGACCACTACATACCAAACACATCTTATGTCTGGCTGTGCTTATCCGTAGGGTTTTCTTGGTAAAGATACTGGAGTGGGTGCCAGTTCCTTTTCCAGTGGGCCGCGATTTGTTTGACCTCCCTGCCCATCTTGGGTGACCCTAAATGGTATAGCTCACAGCTTCACTGAGGTACACAAGCCCCTTAACCATGACAAGGTAGTGATCCAGAAGGGGGCTTTATCATTCAGTTTAGTTATTTACTTATCATATAGGAAAATGGTGACCACAGTGGTCCTTTAATTCATTGGCATCCAGTGGAGTCTTACTCTCTAGACTTGATGTAGGGTATTGATCGTAGCTCCAACAAGGAGGCAGATACCCAATACTAATCTATATTTACAGACCATTGTGCATCTATGACGGATGCACTGGACCCAGAAACGTGAGTCCAATATCCTGTGTGTGCCTTTTAGGTTCTGTTTTGTGCGTGTCTGTTGGCCGGTGACGGCTTCCCAGTAATCTATGGGGGAATCCAATACAATTAATCAAATCCAGACAGTGAAACAAAATAGGTCAGGCATAGAGAAATGCAGCATTCCCACTGCCCGTGCCGGAGCCCACGCTCCTCTTCTGATGACATTGCAGTGGCACATATATTATTTAATGGGCATCTTGCTGCTTTTGGAAGAATTCATCTGCATTCACTTTGCATTTAAATTGTGGCCATAAAAAAAGAACTGGCAGTGGGTGAGATGCAGCAGTGATGCAACTCGCATTTGTATGGAATATGGTTTAGGAGCTATGACAGATGTGTATTATAGAATGATATATACAATGGGCAGTGCCACAGTAGCAATAACATATTCAGTATGACTGTGCTGCACAGATGCCGACCAAACATTTTTTTATTGCACTTTAAATTTAATGGAAAATGGTTAAAGGTATATTTAAGTTTCCTGGATTATGAATAGTTTATGAAAACATTTTTTTGCATGAAAATTTTTCAAAATAGACAATAATAAATTTAGATTTCTTCAGTTTCCTGGCAGTTAATTTTTGAGAAGGAACGTCCCTGAAAATTAGCATAAAATTCATAATTCATTTTGGCCAATCATAGGCAGCTATAACATTGATGCAATGTCTGGGAAGTCAGTCTCTGCAGCAAAATATAAAAAAAATTAAAAAAAATAATAATAAATCAGTATGTGTATAGAATGACTCAAGACCCTGGGAATATACAAGAAAATAAAATGGCTTAGCTGCACAGATTACCTTAGTTACAAGAAGATCTTTAGCAGAACTATGAAAAACCGCACAAATTCTAAACATTTTTATAGCTAAAATTTCTGACAAAACATTGAAATGGAAAACATGTCAGCTAGATTGGTTTACACATTTTTCAAAGAAAAAAACAGAGACCTTTAGACATGTAGAGCACATAGTTAGGCAGGAAAATGACATTAAGCTAGTCTTTAATTTGAAAATGAATACAATTGTATGCATCTGTTGGACACTGGAGTCATCCATGATACTTTGGATTAGGTTGCACGTGTGAGAGGGTCATTTACATTTTACAGTGCAGTGCTTACATTTAGTGATGCAAGCTGCATGTGTAGGAGAAGGGGTAGGTGTCAAATACAAAATGGTGCAATAATTTAAAATATACCCATCCTCTATGGGAATCTCTGCCCATAAGAAGAACGGAGATGTTATATGGAGCTCTCAAATATCTTTTCCCCATATTATAGCCTGATGTGTTGTATTTTGGTGCCGGGACAAACGACAGGTCCATTGTAATCTGTCTAAGGTACTTCTCCAGTTACTAATGGTCAGAAATCCATTCATGTCGTCTGACATTGATCATGTCTTGCTATTTCTAAACGTCTTTCCCATCATAATGAAAATATTCTCATGAAGCAGTGTAAATCCTAGTGTTCAGAAGCTGCCCAGTTTTCTTTGGTTTAGAATAATATATTTCTGTCTTTAGATTGAGTTAAATATAGTCTAGTTTTAGGCGACAAAATATCAAGTCATAATGGTGGAGATCGTCATTAAGGATGTTTTACATGATAACATACCTATTGAAAAAAATAAAGTTGGTTTAGAGCTAACATATCTCACAAAATAATTAAAATTCTATATACAATTATATGTAAAAAGACATCAAATATATAATGAAAATATATTCCCTAGGCAGGTATAATATAAAGATATAAATCAAAACACTTTTATAAATCCTTTAAAATATTATTGAGTCCTTATTTAATCCTTACATAATAAATTGGTTCCTTCTTCCCCGTAATCTGAGTGTAGATCTCCTTCCGCCATCTTTTTGTGCTTTTTGACATCCGGCTTAGTTGTCAACCACTAAGTATTTCCAACATTGCACCATACTGACAAAAAACTTTAAAGGGTTACTTAATTCAGCACAAATTGAGCCACATCACAGTAAAGATTTCCTAAAATAATGTTGAAATACTGTTAACATTTTTTAAATATGTGGATTTTTCACTGAGAAATCGAATAAAATAAAATATGTGTTTACATGTGTAACCTTAACAAATCTATCGGTGCAGAGCATGGAATGCTGGGATCACCTAAACAGGTCATTTATGGGTTATCTGGTCAGTGCACTCCTGAATCCAGGGAAATACTGCTATTAATCACTGTCTTCACTGTTCAGCTCCGCTATCTGCTATTACTCATGCAACAGCCAGAAGGCAGGATATACTTTGTATGTAAAAAGTATTTTTAGCTGTAATTAGTGTGACTAAAAAATAGATAATTGTAACACACAATCTTGTGATCTTTCACACCATAAAACCACGAAGAGCACTTACAGTGAGGGAAATGGCCCTTTATTAATATACTTTCTATATACTGTATTATTGCAAGCCTTGTGCTTCTAAATATGTGTGAGTGGGTAATTCTCACAAAAAATGTATGTTTTTTTCTTGTCCTTCCTCACCAACACGTTTCACAGCTGCCTATGCCTCGTCAGGGTCTGATGAAGCAGCAGAGGCAGCTGTGAAACAATATATATATATATATATATATATATATATATATATATATATATATATATATATATACGGTATATATATATATATATATACACATATATATACAGTAAACTCTGTTATCCGGCACCTACGGGGACTCCTTATTGCCGGATTCATGTAGTTTCCGGTTAAACGACCCTTAAACACCCCAAAACCCCTCAAAATGCCTTTAAAAAGGCATTAGCACCTAAACTGGGCCAATTAGGATAGTACCGGTTTAGTGGGAGTACATTTAAAATTGGGAATTGAGGCTGGTTGCTTGAGAGTTCCGGTTGGTAAGGTGCAGATAATTGGGAGTTTACTGTATATATATATATATATATATATATATATATATATATATATATATATATATATATATATATACAGGGAGTGCAGAATTATTAGGCAAATTAGTATTTTGACCACATCATCCTCTTTATGCATGTTGTCTTACTCCAAGCTGTATAGGCTCGAAAGCCTACTACCAATTAAGCATATTAGGTGATGTGCATCTCTGTAATGAAAAGGGGTGTGGTCTAATGACATCAACACCCTATATCAGGTGTGCATAATTATTAGACAACTTCCTTTCCTTTGGCAAAATGGGTCAAAAGAAGGACTTGACAGGCTCAGAAAAGTCAAAAATAGTGAGATATCTTGCAGAGGGATGCAGCACTCTTAAAATTGCAAAGCTTCTGAAGCGTGATCATCGAACAATCAAGCGTTTCATTCAAAATAGTCAACAGGGTCGCAAGAAGCGTGTGGAAAAACCAAGGCGCAAAATAACTGCCCATGAACTGAGAAAAGTCAAGCAGGCAGCTGCCACAATGCCACTTGCCACCAGTTTGGCCATATTTCAGAGCTGCAACATCACTGGAGTGCCCAAAAGCACAAGGTGTGCAATACTCAGAGACATGGCCAAGGTAAGAAAGGCTGAAAGACGACCACCACTGAACAAGACACACAAGCTGAAACGTCAAGACTGGGCCAAGAAATATCTCAAGACTGATTTTTCTAAGGTTTTATGGACTGATGAAATGAGAGTGAGTCTTGATGGGCCAGATGGATGGGCCCGTGGCTGGATTGGTAAAGGGCAGAGAGCTCCAGTCCGACTCAGACGCCAGCAAGGTGGAGGTGGAGTACTGGTTTGGGCTGGTATCATCAAAGATGAGCTTGTGGGGCCTTTTCGGGTTGAGGATGGAGTCAAGCTCAACTCCCAGTCCTACTGCCAGTTCCTGGAAGACACCTTCTTCAAGCAGTGGTACAGGAAGAAGTCTGCATCCTTCAAGAAAAACATGATTTTCATGCAGGACAATGCTCCATCACACACGTCCAAGTACTCCACAGCGTGGCTGGCAAGAAAGGGTATAAAAGAAGAAAATCTAATGACATGGCCTCCTTGTTCACCTGATCTGAACCCCATTGAGAACCTATGGTCTATCATCAAATGTGAGATTTACAAGGAGGGAAAACAGTACACCTCTCTGAACAGTGTCTGGGAGGTTGTGGTTGCTGCTGCACGCAATGTTGATGGTGAACAGATCAAAACACTGACAGAATCCATGGATGGCACGCTTTTGAGTGTCCTTGCAAAGAAAGGTGGCTATATTGGTCACTGATTTGTTTTTGTTTTGTTTTTGAATGTCAGAAATGTATATTTGTGAATGTTGAGATGTTATATTGGTTTCACTGGTAAAAAATAAATAATTGAAATGGGTATATATTTGTTTTTTGTTAAGTTGCCTAATAATTATGCACAGTAATAGTCACCTGCACACACAGATATCCCCCTAAAATAGCTAAAACTAAAAACAAACTAAAAACTACTTCCAAAAATATTCAGCTTTGATATTAATGAGTTTTTTGGGTTCATTGAGAACATGGTTGTTGTTCAATAATAAAATTAATCCTCAAAAATACAGCTTGCCTAATAATTCTGCACTCCCTGTATACATTCAACAAATCCACAGGTTGTAATATATCTTTGGGTCAAAGAAATCCACCCAAAATGTCTATGCACACTTATGAAGTCAGATGAATGTATAATAAATGAGCAAACTACACATTTTTAACACCAGTAGATATTTCAAATATCTATTGACTTCACACTGTATTATTGAAGGGTATTGGGGATTTACTACTGTTAGTCTGATTAATATACTGTATATATATATATATATATATATATATATATATATATATATATATATATATACATTGTATTCATATTTCTGTACATATGTATCATTTTATTAAGCCTGCCTTGAGTATTAATAAATGTTTATTTTTCTTTTATTGTGTTACAGAAAAAGCCATGTCCTGGGGTGTGGGAGTTACGTGGATCGCTCTATTGATGACATCTATCACAAAACTGGGGAAATTTAAATGGGATTAAAACGCCAAAGACTGAATATGTGATCCAGGTTTGAGATTTTAATCTAAATTTGTTAATTTTAAAACTTTGAGACACGTAAGTCATATACCGTATTGGTCCGAATATATACCGCACCCTTTTCCCCGATTTTTGAGTTTGCGCGTTACAGGTGCGGCTTATATTCGCGAGCGTAAAAAAAATCACTGCCAATTTGCGAGCTTGCGAGTTACATGTGCAGCTTCTATTTTCGAACTTAAAATTACTGCTGATTTGCGCGATTGCGAGTTAAGGGTGACGATTTGCGGTTTTAGTGATTCTAACATCCTGTAAGGCCTGTAACCTGCAAAAAAGTTACAGTACTAATTAGAAAGCCTGTTTCTTGCAATGGCTGATCACTTTGAGAGTCTTTTTCTCTCCAATTTTAAGGATGCAGCTTATATTTGAGTACTATCTTTTTTCTATTTTACAGGTGCGGCTTATATGCGGGTGCGGCTTATATTCCGACCAATACAGTATATACAACATTTCTTTATGAGAGGATGGGGGTTGTTAACAAGGAAATTCTTTTAGAACGATTAACAAATAACATTATATTTATTACCTATTGCATGTAGTCCGGTACAGATCGACTTGTTCTGTCAGGGCATACTATAAATACATAACTTCAGTGTTCCTTTAAAGGGCCATCTAGTGTATTTTCAACAGCAATTAGGCATATACAGTATTTACATTTCATGATTATATTGCTTTCTAAAAGGATTTATAAATAACCTTCTTGTATAATGTGTAGCAGACAAGCTAGGGATAACTTCTTGCCCCACCTCTTGCTTACCTGAGGACATTGCATGGGTTGTACCCTCATCTGCGGAGTTCCTTGAAGGAGTATTCGGCACCTGTACATGTATCAGTTAAAGTATCTGATTATTCATTATGTAAGCTGTTTATACAAATAAGTCATTAACCAAACACATTTGTTTTTATACATATATTTCTGTTTTTTTGTATTTAAATATAGCATCCATTTAAAGTCATATGTCAGTTTGTGGGATATCCCCTGTGTGCGTTTGTCTGATTGGGCATCTCATATCAAATCATTTTATTGAGGAATTCTGTATATTTGTAATTTAAAGTACATGTGAAATTTCTTGTGTGAGCCCCACCCCTGAGGAACCTATGTAGGCAGAGTGTTCTAGCCAATGATCTGTGCTGTGTTGTGTCCTAGCGAATCAGCTGACAGGATCACGGCTGAAGCTTTGTTTCAGCCAGTGAGAGGGTAGCGGATACATTGTTATAGCTGCCTCTGATTGGTCACAACTAATTAGGAATTTTATGCTATTTTAGTTTGGATTTAAGGGGCGTTACTTCTCAAAATAAACTGCCTGACAAATTAAGACATTTTACTAAATGTAATGTATGTTTATTAATGTTTATTTTGGGATCTTTTCCATATATTACTGATTCTCCTCTATCAGATGCACTCATAATCCATGAAACTTCCAGATACCTTTAAATAACATTGTATATTACATTCAAGAATTCCCTTAACAGAAAATAGATTATGTGAATAGAAATGTACATTTTTTAGATTTGGTATTGCTTTTCATATTTCAGTTTCAGTTATGTAAATAACTAATATTTTGTCATTTCTAAATAAATGCTCCAATGGTCAAGTCCAATTAATGCATACCGTAAATGTGGGTCTTCCGTTCTTTAAAAGGTTCTTTGCATTGAAAAAATAATGTAGTCAGTGGTTCTTTAAAGGGATATGGAAGGGTGTTTCTTGGTATATATTATTCCTGTATATCTATTTAGTTTTTTGTACTTTATTTTAAGAAGAAGTGCTTATAAGCTCTGTGTTTACTGCTTAAAATCGACAAATAGTCCCTGTAAGGGTCTGCCCTCTGCAGCGTATGTAAACACAGACTCTCTAAGGCTGTGTTTACATGTCCTAGCCGATCAGGGACCATGACTAAGCCGAATTTTGCAGAAAGATGGTCACTGATTGGTTGATATAAGACACAGCACAGCAAAGTCGGTGTCTTCATGAGCTGCAGAGGGAAGACCCATACAGGGACTGTTTGATTTTAGACAGAGCTTATAAGCACATAAAAGTAAATAGATACACAGGGATATTATATACTAATAACATCCAGGAACCTTCCATATACCTTTAAGTTACCCCACTTTTAGCATGACCAATTAGGACAGCAGTAGAGTGATGCCATTATTTTAGAATTACCAATGTAGATTATGATCAGCGATGGGTCAGACAGATTGCAGGCCCAGGGCTAACGACACTCTTCCTAATTACATTTAAATGTTAGATGGCACTCAATAATAAAGCATTGAAGGATGCAATATGTACATTCACATTTTTCTGCCCAACTATCATGCAGAGAATATACCCTAATGGTGGGAGGAAGTGGACAGACCAATGTGGCAGAACCCTATGATTTAAGTGGAAAAAAAAGAAGTAGTAATAGTTTCTAATTATAATTTTATATATTATTATTATAATTAGTATATAATTGTGATTATTGGTCTTTCGTTATACATAGATGCAACTTAAACAGTTAAAGGGTCATGACTTGTACCACTATGGTGTTCCTTTACTGTATGGTTATATTGCATTAAAGTGACATTACAAGGTGATATAATGTGTTGGCATATGTAAGGTTTTGGGCTGTTTGATACATTATGGTACTTGTGGTATTATTGGTCTCTCATTATGCTTATATGCAACTTACACAGTTAAAGGCTCATAGCAAATTGCCCGTCAAAAAATTGCGCCAATAAAATTGTAAGCCAGGCAATGCTGTTTGCCACACAATGTGAGGCTATGGGCCGTCTGAGCCCCTTGGGTGCTCATTGCGAGCCTCTCCCCCGTGTACTTTATAGGCCTGTGTAGTTTAGGGCCCTACTGCCTTGGGTTAAGTGTTAGTACTGGCGCTGAAATTGTAAGGCTGGCAATGCTGGTTGGCACACAATGTGAGGCTTTTGGTCCTTGGTGGTTATATTATTAAAGTCCTACTTGCCTGGCATTGTTAGTGTAAGTGTTACTGTTTGCGCCGTTGTATTTTCTAAGTCCAGCATGCCTGGCATTACTCTGAGGACCTTCGGCGCTCATTGCGAGCCTCTCCTCTCGTGTACTTTTGCTCCTCTGAGCACCTTCGGCGCTCATCACAAAGACAGATATATATTTATCTATATTTTGTTTTCTAATAATGAATTAATTAGTTACTTAATAAATTAATAAACTTTACCTATTTGTAATTAATATATCCAGCAATCATTAGCCTGAAGAGCCTACAATCTGTTTTTATTT
>CM050169.1:54578800-54713800 GCA_027410445.1 Discoglossus pictus
GGGCATAGAAACGTACCCTGAGCATGGGCGGAGAATTGACCTCTTCCATTTGAGTAGGAAAATGCAATTTTAATAATATTCTATTAAAATTGTACTTGTCATTACCTATAATCTTAATTATACCATTTTTGGAACCACCTCTGTGTCACTTTATCTCAGTGGCCTCCTTTCACATGCCATAATCTTTTTGTTTCTTTTAAGGGGATAGTATCCCATTCAGTAAAACATCTTGGATAAGGTTCTTCTGAACAACCGCAGCTGTGAGCCTGTTTGATCTGAGAGAAATGATCTAAGTTATATCAAGGAATCCGACTTGAAGTATTCTGATTGATGTATATTCAGAGACAGAGTGTTCAGCTGTAAAAAATGTATATTTTATTATGTGATTTCAGATACTAAATTCTGGCCGTGCTTAGTATTCACTGATTCTAGTCTGCAACAGGTTCAGTCATTATATATTCACCCATTATATTCACATTTTACATATACACAAGTTGTTCTTATATGACAGAGATCACTTATAGACATTCAAATTTATGAGTAAAGGTTTGAGCACTTGCCTTCTACTGCTACAAGTTCTCTGTATATTAGGTGATGTGAGCTGCTGAAGAACATGAATGTAACTGCCACAGAAGGTATTTGGAACCTGCATGACTCTTGAACTGGCTCTTGATCTTTTTACCCATGTCATAAAATTAGACATAAAATTAGAAACTAGGTAGTTCCAAAAGCCAGGGAAAAGACCACAAAGCTATGTTTTAATTAGGACAAAATACATTGTTATTCTACTGCTGGTTCATGGAAGCATCCATGATATTTTAGTGAAGGATCCATGTATGAGCGAAGCATTTATATTTCAGCCGGAGAGGGTTTGCAATCATTGTTGCAATGTATCTGAAGTCAACTCACCTCTCCCTCACCCCTATTATACGAGCTGTATAAAAGTTTTTTTTTTTTTTAAATAGAATCTTTATTTTAGTAGACATTGCTTATGTCGGAAGGATGCCATGTTTGTGGCTTCCATGCTTCATGGAGACTGAGTTGGTGTGTTTTCCTAATTTTTATTATCGATTGAAGAGAAGAATAAAGGGGAAGGAGGATGAAAGGAAATTTTTATTAATGGATTCAGATAAGACTTCAGTACAGGACACCTTTCCCTTCCCACCCACTCAAGGTCTCTTCCCATCTATAGAAGCATACCAGTAGAAACCAAGAGCCCTATGTAAATCAGGTGCTCTAAGGTAGGGCACTTCTATACTAATGTAAATATTTCACTCCCCCACAGAAGAGCACTCAGTGAACAGCCATAAATCCTTCCTTAGACGCAACAGATTTCAGTGCAGGGTGCAGCCAAAACAAACTTTACAGATGAGATGGCCTTAGGACCCAACAGAAAATGTGAAAGTCATAAATATTATAATGAGTGGGGTAGAACCATAACAAGTGCTGTAACTGGCTGCTGCAATGAAACAGACATATATATATATATATATATATATATATACTCTCAAATTGCCCATCAAAAAATGACGGTCAGAAATTTGGAAGTCTGTTGGTCGTCTGAGTACTGGGTTGTTTCTTACCCTGGATTTTGTATAAAAAAACTGTCTGAATACCAACATATCTTATGTTTTAATTGCACATATGTTGATATCGGACTGTTAAGTGTCAAATAATGTTGTAATGTCATCATTTTGTAGTTCGTTTTGTGCTATACAGCCATTTTAAATTCTTCTGGGGGACTTAGCAATTGTTTGAAAACCAGTTGCTAGTGATCTTTGGTACTCATAAATCTTTTTCCTGCTTTTTGCAGTTATGGCAGTGCCCTGATTTTTGAGTGATCCGTAACATCTTATTATTGGGGAGTTTGGGTGGCAAAGAGTCAAGGAGTAACTCGTAATTTATTGTCAGTGCAAAACTCAATGGAGATTTATGCCTTGTTTTTTGGTTTTGATGTGAAGTTCACTGGTAGCAGTGACCTGTAGCAGTTCTCTCTTAATGTTTTAGGGATGGGGGAATTAAGATAGCTAGGTAGGATTTCCTGTGCTGCTACAGCACTGGCTATTGTTTTAGGGATTAGTATAGGGCCCCAAAATTGTAGGTTACGCTGCATTCAAGGTTTCTTCACATCTGTCGAGGCATACCAGTAAATTCATTTGCACTCAACGTCTCCTAAGATCTATAGTAGCATACGAGTAGAAACCAAACTGGTAGGTTCCTTTGCTCTGAAGGTCTCCTCCCATCTATAGAAGCATACGAGTAGAAACCAAACATGTAGGTTCCTTTTTTCTCAAAGTCTCCTCCCATCTATAGAAGCTTTTGAGTAGAAACCAAACTGGTAGATTCCTTTGTTCTCAAGGTCTCCTCCCATCTAGAGAAGCATACAAGTAGAAACCAAACTGGTAGCTTCCTTTGTTCTCATGGTCTCTTTCCATCTAGAGAAGCATATGTGTAGAAACAACAATGGATGATTCCTCTGCACTCATAAATCTCTTCACATACCAGTAAAAAACAAAATGGTAGGTTCCTCTGCACTCAAGGTCTGCTCCCATTTATAGAAGCATATCAATAGAACCCCAAATGGTAATTTCCTCTACACTCAAAGTATCTTCCCGTAGAAGAATACCAGTAGAAACCAAAATGGTAGGTTTGAAAGCAGCGTAATTGCATGTAAAGACAATAACATTTTAAAATAGAAAATTTAAAAGAAAATGCATTATTTGTTTACCTTCTAAAAACATATGGCCATTCTGAACTGTAGTTCTTTAAGAGAGTATATTTTAAATATATATATACCGGTGGCTATTTAAGGTGTGTAGCTCTATGAATTGAGTTGCAAATATCAATGTATTGGGTTTTATTCATGCTGTTAGTGATCTATACTGCTTTACATGTATAATGAGACACGGAACATGCAAAATACTGCGCCATGTACAGATCTATAAAAAAAATCAATACAGCATTAAAGGGCCACAATAGCCAAATCTGCAGAATATACTCTTTCAAAGAACTACACTTGAAAATTGTGCAAAATACAACCTTCAGTTTATTACTTTTTATATGCACTTATGCTGCAGTGGAAGCTACCATTTTAATATCTGCTTATCTATGGGAGGACTTTGAATTCACAGGAAACATCTACCTTGGCAATCAAAAATGTGGTAGTTAAAACTGTCAGTGCTTACATAAAGAACTAATTGAAAGTAAATGGACATAGCCACATAAGACAGAAGCTGCAATAAGTAGCCCAGTAAAGAAAATGGAAGATTAAAGTAAATAAAAAATGCATGTAAAAATGCAAAATCATTAAAGGTTGTGTTTATTGCCATTTATCGCCATGTTTGCTCATTATCAAGTTATTAAAAAAAACATATAGAAATAATGTGTCCAAAGTGGCTATTTAAAGATATACCCACAGCTAGTAGATGGAAATCTGTGGGCAAAAAAGCTTGTATTTTTCTACCTACCACGTGAGGTGGAGCTTCTACAGTGATCACCTGCAGGGTAGGGGCCCATTGCTACTGGCAGCAGCCTATGGTAAAGGCGATACTTTTGTTTGTGTATATTTACAAGTCACAAAACTAGTTTCAAGATGAAAATCCTTAAAAATACAAGGTCCCCAAAGCATCATGGGAAACTGGGTGGAGATATGCAAATAAACTTGCAATATGTCTCACATTTTAATTCAGAATATTCTTTATAGCATATGTATATTTCATATAACACAGTTTTAAACATAGCACTGATTGGATATGAATGAGTTAGATAATCTACTCTTAGACAGTACTGTTTCAAACTGTTGGATCTCATCATTGCAGGTATGGTCTTTAACTCATGCTGTGGATTTTGTGTAAAGGCTACTAACCACAGATTAATTTATCATCTGGTGGGCAAAAGGGTAATAGAAGCCTTCTACTGTACAAAGTATAGGACCGCTACCTTGTTGTGGTGATGGGGCTTGTGTACCTCAATGAAGCTGTGAGCTATACCATGTAGGGCCACCCAAGATGGGCAGGTCATAGTAGAGAGGTCAGAAAAAAGGAGAAGGAACTGGTACCCACTCCAGTATCTTTACCAAGAAAAGTTTATGGATAAGTACAAGCAAAGACATAAAGATTGGTGTGCTGCAATTCATAAGGTTATGGAGTGTTGGACATGACTGAACACACACACAAACATATATAAGAAAGAGAGAGATTACAAAGTGTCAGTGGCTGAGCTAGTGAATGGAGGGCCCCATGACAGAATAATGTGGGTCCCCCATTACAACTTCTCTATCAACCCCTTTTGGTCAATAAAAAAGGCCAAAAATATATGTAAATGATCAGATCACCCATATGGTGATTAGATCCCATTTCGATAAACTATTTGTCAGACATCCTATGTAATAAATAAATACTTCCTCATTTACTGATAATATCAGAGGGCCCCTTTCTGTTGCTTATCAACCAAATTATTTGCACTGGGACCCTCCATTCACAAGTTGCTCTGTTTTCTAATGCAAAAACATTTTTCACAATTGAGTCAGAGAAGGGTTAAGTCCGGATGTTGCTGTAGGTCACAGATTTTTTCCCCCCCAATTGGTGCCTCCTATAAATCAGATTGTCCGGTTTTCTTCCTTCTTCATTCATCAAACACAAAAACAACGGCAAAAGCACTAAGAGGGAAAAATTCAGATTCCAAGTGATGAATGGAGTAACAAAGGCTCTGACAGCTGCTTATGAGGCGAGCCGAGGCCACGTACTGCTGATAACATCAGAATAACATCATCTTAGCAGCTAACCGAGCAAATAGAGCTATAGAAGTCATGTACATGCAAGGCAGAAATCCATAGCGCAGCATATTCAGGGCACCGGCTTCTGTTACTCAAATATGAACAAGTTAATGGCAAATATATATTTATATATTCTCCAAATTGTGTTTCAAGCCAAAGATTCTATTCCAGGAAGCAGAGACTCAACGCTCTGTAGGCCAGTGGCTTATGTCATTAGATTGATCCTCAAGTTCTGTTTTGCATACGTTTACCGTAAACTGTTTTATGCTCAGTATTGTTTGTACTGAGAGTGAACTAAAAGTAACTTGTAAACAAATCAATGGTATCATCGTTAAAAGGCTCAAGGAAGTAACAATTAATGTCTTCTAAGTTTAAAACATGAAGGCTCCCATAAAATTTACCTGGCTCCATATAATGTGTGTGTGTATATATATATATATATATATATATATATATATATATATATATATACATAGGGCCTCATTCAATTGAGAAATTGTAGCTTACGGGAGCCGTAAACTAATTTGGGGCCTTTTTGCCAGCTGCAAGTGATCTACGGGCTGAAAATCCCTGCGGTTGTTACAACCGTAACTTACGCCACAACTTTGATCTTTCACGTCCACAAGAGTTACGATCGCTAAAATCGTAAATCGCTATTCAATTGCTACAAGTCTGCAAGCCCGCAAATGTTTTCACACCCGTCAATGTCAAATGTAGAAGAAAATCCTACAGAACACCTGTTCATAGCACTGTACATTCAAATAAAAAGTCAATACTGCACTTTTAAAGTTGGGAATGAGATGAAAGACATTATAATTAATTGCACAACAGTCTCAAGCTCGCAAATCTGCATTAAAAAAATATTTTTTTGTATGTGTCATTTCAGGGTTATATCAATCTCGGGAATCAATTGATTAATACATATCAGGCCACCCACATGGACTAGGACAGTATCAGCATTCATTTTTATTATTTTGTACATTTCTAATCGTATATGGGACCTCTAAACGCTAATTGATTGATGTGCAACCTCCATGTTTTACTGACATAATGATGACAGTCTAATTTTCTAATCAGAGTATTGCAGTATATATTGATACCTTTTTTTATTGGACAAACATATTCATAAATATAAGACTAGCTTTCAAGAGCTTCCTCTCTTTCTCAAGTCTGGAGCAATGCTGATATAAGATTTCCCAAATCAAACACAGGAATTAAAGGCTTTTTTTTTTAAACATAAAAACAAAAAAAATAAAATAAAAAAAGAATGTTCTATTTGGTTAGCTGTGAAGAAGACAGAGTCGGAAATTTTATAACATCATAGGGTGTTAAGATACTATAAAGCTATGAGGTGGACTAGAAGCAGGTCAGAGAGAAACCAAAGAAAAACAAGGAAAAGAGAAAAACATAAAAAAATACATATATATATATATATATATATATATATATATACACATATACATATGTATATATATATACATACATATATATGCCTATATATATATATATATATATATATATATATACATACATACATACACACACATGTATACACTATTTCATATCTACTTGACCTGAGCAAGTATCAATTAAAATACTGCATATTAAAAAAAACGCACACACACATAAAAGTAGATAACGCTCATGTACTGCCATTTTTACTCCAACTAACCCAGTCAGTTTGTACAGACTTTTATCGATACACTTGGAACTGTCTGGGCTGAAGCAGAGCGCCTGTACCATATAGGTTATCTGACAGAGGATTGTAAATGGTCATTCAATTAGTCAATTCATGTAAATCTGGTCTATGAACCAGATCGAATGTCAATGCATCTAGATGGTTGTTTCAATACTTTGATATTTGAAAAGGTTAGTTGAATTTTTGACAAACCAACTCTAGTTGAAGCTGAAATGTTTCTAGATGAACTTTAACAGGGTTAGTCCTTATTTGAAAACGTGTACTGGGACAACACCAATTCTCTGGCAACAGATGGTCCAGCACCTCCTTTAGTCTGGCCAATGTTACATGCTCACGTCGATGTGGTGATACCTCAATTTTGAGAGATCTCGTATATACTCTTGTATAAGGCTGAAAAGGGCCCCCTCGGCTAATACTCTAGTCACCCTGTGTCTCTTCCCCCCCGTGTCTCTCCACCCCTTTGTCTCTTCCCCCTCTCCCTCATGTCTCTTTCCCTCCCCCTCCCTTACCATCATCTTTCTCAAAATACTGGGAAAACTTGGTGACTCAAGTATAAGCCAAGGGTGGGAAATATGCTGCCCCCTGTGTCCCTCTTGTGCCTTCTGTGTCCCCCTCTTGTGTGCCCTCTGTGCCCCTTTCTTGTGTCCCCCCTCTCTCTCTCCCCTGTGTCTCTTCTCCCCTCTCCCTCCCCTGTGTCTCTCCCCCCCCCCTCTCCCTCACCTGTGTCTCTTCCTCTCCCTCCCCTGTGTAAAAAAGGGATAGGGGGAGGTAATTAGAACGGAGTGAGGAGGGGGGTTGTGGTTAAGGAGGGGGGTTGAGGAGGGGGGTTGAAGATGAGGAGGGGTTTGAGGATGAGGAGGGGGGTGAGGAGGGAGGTTGAGGAGAGAGGTTGAGGAGGGGGGTTGAGGATGAGGAGGGGGTTGAGGAGGGAGGATGAGGAGGAAGGATGCGGAGGGGTGGGTTGAGGAGGGGGGTTGAGGAGAGAAGATGAGGAGGGAGGATGAGGAGGGGGGTTGAGGATGAGAACGGCTGTTGAGGAGGGAGATTGTTGAGGAGGGAGGGAAAGAGACACGGGGGAGAGGGGGAAAGAGACACAGGGAAGGGAGAGGGGGTAAGAGACACTGGGAGGGAGGGGGAAGAGACACAGGGGAGGGAGAGCGGGGAAGAGACACAGGGGAGGGAGAGGAGGGGAAGAGACACAGGGGAGGGAGAGCGGGGAAGAGACACAGGTGAGGGGGAGGGGGGAAGAGACACAGGTGAGGGGGAGGGGGGGAGAGACACAGGGGAGGGAGAGGGAGGAAGAGACAGAGGGGAGAGAGAGGGGGGACACAAGAAAGGGGCACAGAGGGCACAAGAGGGACACAGGGGGCAGCAAATTTCCCACCCTCTGTTTATACTCGAGTCACTAAGATTTCCCAGTATTTTGTGGTAAAATAGGTGCTTCGGCTTATACTCGGGTCGGCTTATACTCGAGTACATACGATTCATTCATTTAAGTTTAAGGTTCTAGCAGTTATGGACAGAAGAACGGAGCATTTGTGGGCACATTTGCATGTCCCTGCTCAGCTTCCCAGAATGCAGTGTAATAACTGTTTTTCTCAGGAATTCTGAGCAGGAAACAGTTTTTTTTAAAACTTGTTTTAGACATTCAAATGTGAACACAAATGTACTATTTATATAAGGAAAATACACTGAATAGTACTAGAGTTTGTGCAGGTCTTGTCCTGGGCTGTGCCTCTGTCCTGTATGAGCTTTGTTATAAACTGAAGATAAACTTGGCAGCACTATAGGAAGAAACTAAATGCGAAAATAAATGAATAATTCAACGTGTAGAAAGAAAATGATTAGAAGCAAAAGCAGAGCAGAACAAAAGTGACTAAACAAGATGTACCCAATAAGTTATAGGACCCTAAATAACATACCATCTTTTATTCACCTATCTAATTCTCACCAGCATCTGTGTATTCACATTGATCTTGTATCAAAAAACATCTGCTTCTTCCAGATTACTAGCTCTTCTGTCAAGGTAAGAAAGGAAATGGAGGGGAAGAGACGCAGAACCTAGTGCAAATAAATGCTTCACTAAATAAATACATATAATGCAGATAAACAAATGCCAACTCATATTTCTTAACCTCACGGTATGAGGTATTTAAGTCACTCGTCTGGAAGTCCTTCTCTGGTGGATCTCGCGGAGATGGCTGGTTCCGCTGGTCTGTGACCTGGATCTTCCTGTCTGTTTGGCATGAGGTGGAGTAAGGAGTCACTAGCTAGTAAGATGGTTTGTTAAAAAAGGATATTTTATTATTTATAAAACAATCCAATGCATAAATGATGAAGTATACTGTAATTAGGTACTTATCAAGTAGTAAAGGAGTGTTGTACTTCAAATGACTTTCAGTTACAAGTCACAGGTATCAGAGTATAGAGCACATTCTTATATGAAATAAAAACAAAAAATGATGACAACAATCAAAAAATGATGACAGCAATCAAAAACTAAAAGTATGAAAAAAAAAAAAAAAACATGTTTCGCTCGTGCTAGCGAGCTTTCTCAATGGTAAATTAATAGTAAAATATGAGTAAATGGTACTCCAATGAGTAATCTTCCTGATTTCCTGGTGAAAAAAGGCCAAGGTGGTGGCTTTGTCCCCAGTACCTCAATAGTCACTATTGTCAGTACCATTATAGTGGTCCAACTGTGATTACTTTTTGGGAAAATGGAAATTGCTGGTTCTCCCACAATCTTTAGGCTGGTCTTCCACATATCTTTCTCAAATTGTGCAGCAGCCTGCAGCTGCCTCATTACTGCACAGCATAGCAGTACAGCCTGGTGAGATGTGCTGCTTAACAGCTCAGATTGAAAAGATCACTTAGCTTAGAAATGTTCCTTATTCATATAAGCACAGTAATAATCAGGTTATCAGGGCCATTCCATCAATGTGTGAGGCTTCAAATCCTGTCTAAATAATGTGCTAGTAAATGACCACAAGAGCATAATAATGTAAATAGAAGGTAAACAGGATATCCTTAGTAAATACAATCATTGCTTCCACACAAATGTGTATACTTAATAACCTGCTATATTTGTCTCATAATATTTTTAGGAATCTGTAGTTTGTCACGTTACGGAGTCATACTAGGTCTTAGTCTTTCTGGCTCAAAAACCTTAGATTGTTAAATTTCCTTTTATTCATGAAATGTTACTTTTAGTATACATTTTTATAAGAATTAACATTTTTAATTTCTTGCTTTTGACTACAGAAGCGCCAGTTTGTTTGCTCCTAGTTTACACCTAAGAGCTGCCCACACGCAGAACTATATCTCCTTACTGTCCCTTTTTAGGGGGCACAGTTCCTCTTTCCGGTGGAATCCTTCTGTCTCACCTAGCCTTCCAAATTTCCCTCTTGTGAAGTAAAGTCCCTCCTCAAGAAAAAGGACTAAACTGATATTGAGTCATATGCATGGTTTAAAAACTGGAGGCTAGTATTTGATTTAAAAGAACTCAAAAGATCTAAAGTTATTTGCATATTTCTAGGAGACTGAATATAATAGCAGAGAAAGCAGAATGAACGACTATGAGCCTCATTCAAATTCGGCCTCCGCAAGTTAGGGGATGTAGGCCGTATGTCTGCAGGCCTCCTACAGGCCCGCAGCGTCTGCAACTTATGGTGCTATTCAATTTGGCAAGACCTCAAGTTAGGGGCCGATAGCCGAAATTCGGAAGTCTAGCATTTTCCAGCTTGAACATGGTCAGTTAAGCAAGACCGTAACTCCCAAGTTAGAAACAGCCAATAGAAACAGAGATCGTCAACATTACATCAATTAAATATGGAGGTTGGATTTCAAAGTCCTACGGGCTTCAATTACGAGTTATGATCGGACCCACATTCCAGATATAATGCAATATTGATAAAGCCGTAAATATGATATTCTAGTCCATGCGAGTTTCAGTATATGTATTAACTCATTGATTGCCGGGATTGATATAACACGGAAATTAAACATGAAATAAAGAAAAAAAATGTTTTGCCGATTTGCGAGCTTGACAATGTTGTGCTATTAATTCTAAGACCTAACATCACTTTCCCTTTTAATAAAAGTACAGTAGTGGGTGTATATGTGCATTTAAAGTTCTCTGGACATGTCTTTAAGCGTTTTGCGAGTCCTCCTTGGAACCCCTAACTTGTGGACTGACTTTTGCCATTTGCGGCCTTGGCGGGGTGGTTAGCGAGGGGGGCTCGGAGCAATTGATTAGAGATTTGTGATTTTAGCGATCGGAACTCTTGCGGCCGTGAAAGATCAAAGGCTTTTAGGGGCATTTACTTGCGATGTAAACCTTTGCAGTGAATCAGAGGCAAGAGCCTGTAACCCGATCAGAGCCAGCAAAATGACGCCAATTGAATAGCAAAATAAGTTATGGGCTCCATTTCCAAAGCCCGGATCTCACGATGCCTCAATTGAATGAGGCTCTAGGTATTCCCTTTCTAACCCAGAAGATCTTGGTTTCTGCATCAAAGACCATTTATTCATCAATCTCCAAACCTCTTTGTTTTGAAACCCTGGAGATAAGTACTCTTGAAAGTAGTCTTCAAGTTTCTGTAGTTTAAATACTTCTAAAAAAACTTAAGGATCTTCACATCAACACCATATTACTGAATTGTTGTCAAAATCTCTGAACAGTCCTTTCTGAGATAAGTGAACGCACTTAATCATTCTACTTCTTGAGAGCTTTTGGGCAAACATTTCCCCTAAAAGTCAGTAGAAGTCCAGATATCGTCCTTTTCATTAATTCAATGGACCTACCAGAAATAATCCAAATGATTCATGAAAGCTATTTTAAAGTTCTGACTGTCACATGGACATTTCTCTGGTCATTTATGCCTATTCTCAAGTTCCATTTGTATCTCTGGAAGTTATTCAGATATTCTTCGAAAGCTGACATTTTTTTTTCTTGTTTCCATAATTTTTTCTTGAGGAGCCCTAGAAATAAAGGCTTGTTATAAACGTGAAATACTATGAGTTGCCCACATATGTCAGGAAGTCATCTTTTTTTTTGCTCACTGCAGTCAATATGTTATTTGCTTGAAGAAACTTGGATAGATTGGATGTGTGAAAATATATTATCTTCAGACCTCAGTATTGGAGAAAATCAACAACATTATTTTTATTTCCTTCTTGATGCAAAATAAGTCTACAGACTTAATGATCTACCACTGGTAGATGCATCATATCCACAATCTCTGGTTGTTATTTCATAAGGAGCAAGCCCGCACCTACAGGGCTATGGGCACGTTCATCAAGTGCAATATCAACATGTTGGTGAGCATTGATTCAAGTTCACTCAGATTAAATTTGCAAGGCCGCTACATGTCCCTCAATGACAACTTTCACTGGACACTATAAACTGGTTATAATTCATAGTATAATTCATGGCAGAGATACTGAAGTGGATTGCCAGTTGCTTCTCCAGTGGGCCACAGCATACAGCTCCTAGTATTCCTAGGTGGTCTCTCATCAAAGTACTGACCAGGCCCAACCATGCTTGGTCTGACTGGAATCAAACCCAGATCGCAGAGGTGAAAGCACCGAATCCTAACCACTGGACCTAACCTAGTTCATAAGCAATTTAAAAGATTTGCTTGAAATTCTCTACACAATTCCATTTTTCACCATCCAATCTCATTATTCTAATTGTAACACAGGTATAGCAGAGAACCTGATACATTATTTAATTTCTTTGTATCAAAAATGATTTTTTTTTATTTAAAGATAAAACCTAAGATGTCCTCTGATAAAAGATTCTTAACAATTGAATGTGGAAAGGTATTTCATTGTAAGACTATTAATAATTGAAGACACATAACATTGCTCTTAAAATGTAATCATAAATGTACAACGCTTGAAATGGGATTTGGTAAAAATACTAGGAAAAGGTTGAGGTAAATGAGGCAGAGATTATACTTTTCTTAGTTTAAATTTGGGCACCAGCCCCTTATCTTCAAATATATTGGAATAAACATAAACATCAGCAGTGTAAACGGTGGAAATCATGAGCATATATATTATATTTACAGGATCTAGAATATTTACACAGCTCGGGTTATATTCATTACCAGGAATGTATAATAATGTGTAATAAAAGGACTGTAATGAGAGAGAGACAGAGAGAGACAGGACAGAGAGAGAGAGAGAGAGAGAGAGGACAGAGAGAAAGAGGACAGAGAGAAAGAGAAGGGACAGAGAGAGAGAGACAGAGAAGGAAAAGAGAGAGAGACAGGATAGAGAGAGAGACAGGACAGAGAGAGAGACAGAGAGAGACGGGACAGAGAGAGAGAGGACAGAGGGAAAGACAGGACAGAGAGAGAGAGAAGGGACAAAGAGAGAGAGACAGAGACGGAAAAGAGAGAGAGACAGGAGAGAGAGACAGGAGAGAGAGAGAGACAGGACAGAGAGAGAGAGAGACAGGACAGAGAGAGAGAGAGACGGGACAGAGAGACAGGACAGAGAGAGACAGAGAGATGTGACAGAGAGAGAGAGACAGGAGAGAGAGAGACAGGACAGGACAGAGAGAGACAGGACAGAGAGAGAGAGTCAGGACAGAGAGTGAGAGAGAGAGACGGGACAGAGAGAGAGACAGGAGAGAGACAGGAGAGAGAGAGTCAGGAGAGAGAGATAGATTGAACAGAGAGAGAGACAGAACAGAGAGAGAGACAGGACAGAGAGAGAGACAGCACAGAGAGAGAGAGACGGGACAGAGAGACAGGACAGGGAGAGAAACAGGACAGAGAGAGACAGAGAGATGGGACAGAGGCAGAGACAGGAGAGAGAGAGACAGGATACAGAGAGAGAGAGAGTGAGAGACAGGACAGAGAGAGAGAGAGACAGGAGAGAGAGAGACAGGACAGAGAGAGAGAGAGAGAGAGAGACAGGACAGAGAGACAGGAGAGAGAGAGAGATTGGACAGACAGAGAGACGGGACAGAGAGAGAGAGACATGAGAGAGAGAGACAGGACAGAGAGAGAGAAAGATGGGACAGAGAGACAGGACAGAGAGAGAAACAGGACAGAGAGAGACAGAGAGACGGGACAGAGGCAGAGACAGGAGAGAGAGAGACACGACAGAGAGAGAGAGAGAGAGAGAGATGAGACAGCGAGAGACAGGAAAGAGAGAGAGCGACAGGACAGAGAGAGAGACAGGACAGAGAGAGAGAGAGTCAGAGACAGGACAGAGAGAGACAGGAGAGAGAGAGTCAGGACAGAGAGACAGGACAGAAAGAGAGCGTGAGAGAGACAGTACAGAGAGAGAAAGACAGGACAGAGAGACAGGACAGAGAGAGAGGTAGAGAGTCAGGCCAGAGAGACAGGACAGAGAGAGAGACAGGACAGAGACAGGACAGAGGGAGGGAGAGAGAGAGAGAGAGACAGAACAGAGGGAGAGGCAGGAGAGAGAGAGGGACAGAGAGAAAAAGAGAGAGAAAGAGACAAAACAGAGAGAAAGAGACAGAGAGACAGAAACAGGACAGAGAGAGAGGGAGACAGAGACAGGACAGAGATAGAGAGAGACAGAAACAAGACAGAGATAGAGAGAGACAGAGACAGGACAGAGAAAGAGAGAGAGAGAGAGAGATAGGACAGAGATAGAGAGAGACAGAGACAAGACAGAGAGAGACAGGAAAGCAAGCAAGAGAGACAGGCCAGAGAGAGAGAGACATACAGAGAGGGAAAGGACAGAGAGAGATAGAGAGAAAAAGGACACAGAGAGAGAGACAGAGACAGAGACAGGACATATAGAGAGACACGACAGAGAGACAAGACAGACAGAGAGAGAGAGAGAGAGAAAGAGAGTACAGAGAGAGACAGGACTGAGAGAGACAGGACATAGAGACAGAGACAGGTTAGAGAGAGAGAGAGAATGAGAGAGAGAGAGTACAGAGAGAGACAGGACTGAGAGAGAGACAGGACATAGAGACAGAGACAGGTTAGAGAGAGAGAGAGAAAGAGAGATAGAGGGCAGAGAGAGACAGGACAGAGAGAGACAGAGACAGGACAAAGAGACAGGGCAGAAAGAGAGAGACAGGACAGAGAGACAAGACAGAGAGAGAGAGAGAGAGAGAGAAAGAAAGAGTACAGAGAGAGACAGGACTGAGAGAGAGAGACAGGAAAGACAGACATGGCAGAAAGAGAGAGACAGGGCAGAAAGAGAGAGAGACAGGACAGAGAGAGACAGGAGAGAGAGACAGGACAGAGGGAGAGAGACAGAGACAAGACAGAGAGAGAGACAGGAAAGCAAGCGAGAGAGACAGGACAGAGAGAGAGAAAGACATACAGAGAGGGAAAGGACAGAGAGAGATAGTGAGAAAAAGGACAGAGAGAGAGAGAGAGAGAGACAGAGACAGGACAGAGAGACAGTGCAGAAACAGGACAAAGAGACAGGGCAGTAAGAGAAAGACAGGGCAGAAAGAGAGAGACAGGGCAGAAAGAGTGACAGGACAGAGATAGAGACAGGACAGAGAGACAGAGACAGGTTAGAGAGAGGGACAGGACATAGAGACAGAGAGAGAGAGACAGGGCAGAGAGAGACAGGACACAGAGAGAGAGACAGGACAAAGAGAGAGAGACAGGACAAAGAGACAGGACAGAAAGAGAGAGAGACAGGACAGAGAGACAGGACACACAGAGAGAGAGACATGAGAGAGAGAGAGAGACATGAGAGAGAGAAGGAGAGACAGGAGAGAGCGACACACACACAGGACAGAGAGAGAGAGTGCACAGAGAGAGAGCACAGAGAGATACAAACAGCACCCACAGAGAGAGAGAGACAGTACAGAGTGAGACAGCACAGACAATTGAAGATAAAATGATATGATAACATAATTTATGACAGGCAAGTTACTAGTGTATTATCATAAATGACAGTATTATAGAATGTTATCTTGAATTGTCTGTTCTCTCTCTCTCTGTGCTCTCTCTCTGTGAGCTCTCTCTCTGTGTACTCTGTGCGCTCTCTCGTTGTTTGTTTGCGCTCCATCTGTCTGTGTGCGCTGTCGGCTCTGTACTTCTTTCTCTCTGTACCCCTCCCTGTCTATCTCTCTGTGCTCTCTGTGCACTATGTTTGTGTGCTCTCTCTCAATGCGCGCTCTCTGTGCATTCTCTATCTCTCTGTGCTCTCGGTCTGTGCACTCCCTCTCTGTCTGTGCACTTACTTTGCTGTCTGTCTCTCTGTGTTGTGTATCTCTCTCTCCCTGTACCTCTCTCACTCCCTGTCTCTCAATCTGTGAGGTGTATTCTCTGTGCTGTGTTTGAATGCATCATGGCTGCCGGCTGCTATCAATTCCTTCTTTAGGCCAGGCCCCCGATTATGTCATGGCCATTCCCCTCAATGACAGCGTTACACACTATGCGCCTCATTCAATTGAGGCTTTCGGGAGATCTGGACTCGGAAATGGAGGCCGCAAGCTATTGCTATTCAATTGGCGTCATTTTGCGGGCTCCGATCGAGTTACGGGCTCCGGCCTCCAATTCACTGCGATGGTTCAAATCATAGGTTAATGCCCCTACAAGCCTTTGATCTTTCACGGCCGCAACGCTAAAATTGCAAATCACTATTCAATTGCTCCGATTCCCCCTTGCTAACCACTCCGTCAGGCCCGCAAATGGCAACCACAAGTTACTGGTACCAAGGAAATTTCTCAAAGAGCTTAAAGACACTGTAAATGCACATATACTTTTATGAAAAGGGAAAGTGATGTTAGGTCTTAGAATTAATAGCACAACATTCTCAAGCTCGCAAATCGGCAAAAATATATTTTTTCATGTTTCATTTCCGGGTTATATTGATCCCGGCAATCAATTTGTTAATACATATAATGGAACTCACATGGACTAGAGTATCATATTTACGGTTTTATCGATATTTCATTATATCTGGAATGAGGGTCTGATCGTAACTCGTAATTCAATGAAAAATGGAGGTTAGATTTCAAAGTCCTATGGGTTTGAAGCACGAGTCACGACTGGACCCTCATTCCATTGGCTGTTTCTAACCGGGAGTTAAGGCCTTGCGTCATCAATCATGTTCAAGCCTGTAAATGCTACTTTCGATAACATGGTTTTCGAAAATCGCTATCAGCCCATAACTTGCAGTCTTGTCGAATTGAATAGCATCATTTGTTGCGGCTGCTGCGGGCTCGCACAGGCACACAGGCATACAGCCTACTACTGATCAAGTTGCGGTCTTGCAATTGAATCAGGTTCTATGAAAACTATTATAGTGATGATGATGTCAATCGTGACTGGAAGTCCTGTCTGTTTAGCATTTTTGCGGTTTTTAAGACACAGCATGTCACTGTCTGCTATAAAACCCGTCTCTGTGGAAGTATCCTCGGCTCAAAGAAAACAGTGCTTAACGTCCAGGTGTGCAGCTGGCAGGTGAGAATACAGGGAGAAAGGGGGATGTTCTAGAAGATGAGTCTGTTATTCTGTGGGTCTCTTACAAGTAAGAGTATATTTTTATGAGAAATAACACTAAGGAGGATCAAATTAGGTAAATAAACATGGTTAAAATATTTTATGTAATATGTAATATTTCTACGCATAGGAAAACATTCCATGGCACCTCACCTTCATCTTAAGGCAGCCTGGTGCACCCTGACCACCTGCTGCCATAGGCCTGGGCCTCGTAGGCCTAGACCTAAACACAACACTTAACTGAAGGTCACATATAGAAAATAGTCCACAAGGCTGCCAGTGAAAGGCAAGCAGTTGATGCTACAGAAAAACCCAATGGTATTTTTCAAACAGGCTTAAAAATGTCAGCCAATCAAAAGCAGATTCCATGGTTCTGTTGCATCAGCTGTGAAATAATACTGGGGCAAAACAACTGGGACTCATACCATCCACTGGAGCAGAATTACTGACCAACTAACATCTTTCTCAGTTCCATTCAATATCAGGATTAAGCAGTCACATCTGTAGGGTCTCAGCCCATGACAGTGGACCTCATACCATCCACCTCAGCAGAAGCACTGACCAAGGAACATCTTTCCCTTTTACATTCACCTTAGTTTATTTTACCTCCAAACCTAGAGCCTCACACACCAATACTCCTCTGCCTCTGAACTCATCTAACATGCAATCCCACCTACCCTGTCCACACCCACCCACTTACCTACATATGATTTGTGTTACTTTATGTTTTTTTGTTTATTTTCCTTTAGTCTGCAAGCTTGCAAACTCAGTCATGTAAAAAAAAAATGTTGTGTGTATGATTATTAGTTCAAGGACAAGGTTGTCAACTCCTTTTGTATTAGTATGTCAAATTACGTATTGTCATGCCATGTTTTATTGTGCCCCAGCGCTACAGAATGTTTTGCCGTTATATAAATGAGCAAGGCAACGACGATTTCTCTCTTTATGTCCAGGTAGTCACGTTTTTTATGGAGCGGGAGGTTTGTACTGAATTCTGGATCCCCTTGCTAGCCACTTCTACAAGTTCTCTCTGTCTCTTCCTCAAGTCTTGGAGACGCTCTCGGTGCCAGGGAAAAGCAAGCAAGAGTCTTGTCCGCTTCAGTCACCTTGTAGTGCTGATATCCATTTTCAAATTTCCCTCCCTTCTCCCATGTGGCCAATCCCCAGAACATCTTGCCTGTGTTAATCTCATTGGCCATCTAAAAAGGCAATGATGCATTGTCCCAATGTATTTTCAAACTTCCGTCCCAACATTACAACATGCCATTATAATATAGTCTTAAGCTGCCTTGACTCACTGAGCCAATCATTGAGTTGCCGAAAATCCTGGGTCGTTCAAATGGGCCAGTAGCAACAGGGCCCAATGTCAGTATGGAAACTTCATGTAATTATTCCCTGGAACCTATCATAGCAAAAAGGGCCCTAGTGAGTAGCTATTTTACAGGGCAGATAGGGCCCTGAAGGGCCAGGGTGAAGTAGACCCATAGTGGCTTGGGTTGAGTACTTTCATACTGGACCTCCTCCCGAAAACCATTTTTTTTTTTCAATTACTAGGATCTTGGCCTGGTGCAGAGGGTAACTGAAACATCCTATTATTATAAATAAATAACTACTGTACAATATTTTGTAAAATTAGGAGGATGAAGCAAATATTGCTTTTGTCTGACCAGAAATTTGCCATAGATGGCATTTGACCATCTTGGGTTGAACAGAATATTTGGATTTGTGCATTATAACATTGACCTATAAGCACATGGCGCTTGCAATATGCACCTCTAAACATTCATTATTTAATTAATTAATTAATTAATTAATTAATTTATAGTTTTTCTTCTCACATCACTTTTCTTGCCCAGTATGCTCGGACACCAATACCCAGTGCACGATTTACAGAAGAGCTATACGATGTAGGGTCACCCAAGATCAGTGCAGGTCATAGCAGAGAGGTCAGACAAATTGAGGTCCACTGGAGAAAGAACTGGCACCCCACTCCAGTATCTTTCCCAAGAAAACCATATGGATGAGCACTACCAGAGACAAGATGTGCCTCGTCCATATGGTCACCGAAAGTCAGACTGAACAACAACAGTCAAGCTACATTTAAGGACCACTGTAGAAAAAAGTTAATGTTTTAGATGTCCAACGAATTACCATTTGGCTGCTGTGTAACCCACGGTCATAACAGTTTTTTTAAAGAAAATCTTAAGATACCTAAGGGGGAGGGGGGGATTGTGGTACAGAGCAAGTTTAGATGCGACTGCCTTCTACGGAGCATGTGTAGGGGAGGGAGAAGTTGTCAAATGCTAAAAGTTTATCTAAAGCAACCAATGATAAAAAAAAAATTTAAATTGCCTACCGCCCTCCTTCCACTCCAGAATATGTAATTAAAATAACCAGACCACATCCCCTCAGGCTCCATGCAAGTAAGAAGCATGTAAGCCACAAGCATGATTGTGTGGACCAATAGAAAGCTGGTGGCCGCAATATGGAGATTCCCAGCTTTACAGTGCAGCATTCTCTGACAAATGAGACACAGAGAATTAAATAAAGTTGTAATTTTCATAATTTGGAATAATTGGGCTAATATAGCGCTCATTATTCTATTTATACTTTTAAAGAGACATTACTTTATTTTTACTAATACTGTGTCCATTATAATTATCATATTATATTTAATATATTCCATAGCACTATACAGGCCATGAATGAATATGGCTAGACCAGCAGCTGATTTTCATTAGTGTTTATGCGTTCTCTCTTTTTTGGGTATGGGGGGGGGGGGGGGTGAAGGAATAGCGCCTGAGATGGTGAGAGAGCTATGTGCTGGTATTTTAATCTGTTTTAAGCAGTAGGACTTAAAATGGAAATGCAGTTAATTCAATTGAAGTTATCACTTAATCTCTGCACTAGGCGCTAACTCGGTTATTTCTTTCCGGTTGGTTTAAATAAGACGTCTCAGTCCATCTCAGCCGCTCCTTCTCTTTCTACTTAGTGCAAGACGTAATTAGGTAAAAGGAAACCTGGAACTATTTTATTTCTTATTTGAAAGGTTTCAGGTTCTTAATATTAGCGTCATTACATTACTGATAGGAGAGTTCTCACGATGCCTTACAGGTTATTTCTGAAATATTTCCGGACGTTATTAAATAATGATGTAAAGTAGTCTGGAGAGCTTGCTAGGTCTTAAAGGGATTTGGAGCGTACTCTGTTTTTAAAGGGATATGGACGTTTCCATGTCTGCAACTTTTTCTAATCTAACACATGCTGCTTACATCATACACATACATTACACTGATTCATTCTATACACACACATTTATTTAATGAGAAAAAAAAATGATTTTCACCCCCCCACATAGGCACCTGGTACTTACAAAAAGAAACACTGAATTCAAGTATGTTTTTTAACCCTATACTAACCTTCAATGCAGTAGCACAGTGCAGAGAACCAGAGCAGCACTGACCAAGCTCATCTTTGCTTCCTTGTGGTGGGAACAAAAGACTACACATCCCATGATGCTTTGCTGAAGAAACAAGCCATTGCAACAATGTTATAGCTGCCTGTGATTGGCCAAAATGAATAATGCATTTGAGGCTACTTTAGCTATGGTATTCAGGGCTGTTACTTCAAATCAAATGCCATAAAACTGAAGAAATTTGCAAATTTCAGGGTAAGTTTATGAATGTTGATTTGGGGATTTTTTTTCATGCAAGAAAAAATGTTTGCATACACTACTGATTCTCCTCTATCAGGTGCATTCATAATCCAATACACTTCCATAAAAATTTAATATTAAAATAAATCAAGTGTGTGTCTGCAGATCTAAAAATCATTTTGTGCTTAAAATATGTTTTTGTTCCCCCCCCCCCAGCAGCTCATGCACACAGTGTCTTTGTAGAACTAAATGTACTAACCAATCACGTCTCTCAACAACATTTCAAAATATTCTGTTGAGAAACAATCTATGATTGGCTAGTACATATACTACTAATATAAACAATGTGTGCATGAGCTGCTGTGGGGGAGCTTTGCAGGGACTGTTTGGAATTTTTCACTGAGCAAACACAGAGCTTTTAATAAAATTATGTTTATGGAAAAATACACTTAAGTAGATTATTTTAATATTTAAAATAGGGAACCTTCAATATTCCTTTAAAGGGACAACTTTCATATATCTTTAAAGGGCCACTGCAGTCCAAATAAGTCATGCATTTAACATAGCGTGTTATATACAAATGTCGTTTTCCCCATAAAAATATAACCACATATTAACTGAAGAACATTAACACTAAAACAGGCAGGAAATTAAAAACCAATTAGATCTGCCTTTATCCTACTAGTGAGTTAAGAGGAAGTGAAAACAAGGAGACCCTGCTGTGTTTTCTTATCTGATTTATATATAAAAAATGGAAGCAAAAGCACTATATGTTGCAGTACAGATAGCCACATGCCTCACTGTCATTTATTTTCACTTAACATATCAGAATAGTGAAGGAGAAAATAATCACACTGTCTATAATTAATATAATTTTAAAATGCTATAGATCAATTATTTCTTATAAAAAAAAAAAAAAAAACATTTCTAAAATGTAAAATGCAATTATGTGAATGCACAATAGAAAATGTTTGGATCACATTGGTCCTTTAAGCCCCTGTTGAGTTAGTTTAATGTAGTTCCTGGTGATGGTACACTTATGGCTCTGCTCTCAGAGATGTAAGAGCTTCCTATGCCTTTAATTACAGATCACATATGTGTAAGGCTGATTAACGGATTAGGCTCTTTAGCCAAACAAAACTGGGCTCTTATTTGTCCGTTGCAGTGTAGCCCCGTGCCTCGTCTCCCAAAGTCACGCAAATCCCTCAGAACTCAACAACAAAGGTTACTATTCATTACTGAGAAAAAACTACAGAGTGGTAACGTGATCAGAACCATTTACAAGGGGAAAAGTTTGGAAAAACCTGGGAATGGGGTCACTGACGGCCACATTATGGCCAGGTAAAGGGCCACTATAGATTGGGAGAAAACTGCACAAGTTACAATATCCTCAGCTATGTAAGCAAGGAGCATAAAAGCATTTACATTTGCAACAACATAAATAGAGGCGCTCAATCAGAGAATGAACCAACACTAATAGGTTAGTTCTATGGCCATGATTAGCCACTCTGAGAGCAACCTCTTAGCTCACTTGTGTCCTTCACAGGGAAAAATATCCTGGATTATATCAGTCTGGTCTGATCCAATAGAGTGATCCAGCCCCGAAATACCAGGGAATCTCACCATGAACATGAGAAACAGCAAACCACAGATGGAGGTTTCGGTCTTAATTGGGCCCGGTCAATGGAATGTTGCTGAACTCCCTAAGGCATAGTGAGCAAAGGGCCCACGTCTGGAGCCCCATCATCATTAGGGAGACTAAGCTTTAAGGGTCATTTGAATAAGCAAAAACAAAGTTAGAGGAGCTCAAGCTAAGAACGAACTAACCTTAATCGATTAGTTCTATGGACATGATGGTCCACTCTGAGAGCAACCTCTTTTAGCTCACTTGTGCCCTTCACAGGGAGAAATATCCTGTAGTATATCAGTCTGGTCCCACTCACTAGAGTGACCCAGCCCCGAAATACCAGGCAATTCTACTCTTAACAGGAGAAACAGCAAACCACAGACGTACGTTTCGGTCTTAGTTGGACCTCGTCAGTGGGATGTTGCTGAACTCCCAAAGGGACCGTGTGCAAGGAGTCTACATCTGGAGCCCCCATCACCATTAGGGAGACTAAGCCCCAAGGCTCATTTGAATAAACAAAAAACAAGTTAGAGGAGCTCAAACTAAGAAAGAAACTAACTTAATAGGTTAGTTCTATGGACATGATAAACCACGCTGAGAGCAACCTCTTTTAGCTCATTTGTGCCCTTCACAGGAAGAAATATCCTGTAGTATATCAGTCTGGTCTCACTCACTAGAGTGACCCAGCCCCTAAATACCAGGCGATTCTACCTTGAACAGAAGAAACAGCAAACCCCAGACGTATGTTTCTGCCTTAGTTAGGCCTCGTCAGTAAGGTGTAACTGAAGTACAGTGAGCAAGGAGAGTCTTCCATCTGAGACTGCTAGTGTGCCTATAGCTTGAGGGGGGACGGTTATGCTATTGGGGTCCTACAATTATTTCTGTTGTCAAGTGTGCCTTTAAAATAGACTTTAATCTGTTTTTTTAGAAACTGATAAATTAAATTCAGTATTTGTATAAAATTAATTATATCTAACATTTAATAAGGAACTAGCAGAGATGCTTCTCTCCATGTCCTATTAGGTGTCTAGAGGGTGGGGAAGAATCTGCCCAGGAGGCTGTCCTATTTTTTTTTTCTGACTGTCTACACTTTCCTGCAGTGGCCATTTTATCTGCGCTGGAGGCTGTCCGGATATAAGTCACATAAGATAATTGTAAATAATCCCTTTAACGGTCACATACACCCCCAAATCAATAATATATCACTGTCACCAACAGGGCAATTTAAAATGTAATCATCTATGGCTGTCTTTGCTACTTAGAATCATTATTATGTATAAGTACACAGGCCCTCATTCAATTGCGATTTTGCCAATTGAATACGGCTCTAAATAAGCACATAATATATATTTTTTAAAGAAGTTTTTAGTTAGTGAAAACCGTGCTTTTGGATAGATGCTTAATAACTAAAAACGTCTTTAAAAAATATATGTGATGTGCTTATTTAGACCGCTATTCAATTGGTAAAATTGCAATTGAATGAGGGCCACAGTATATATGAACAAAATAATTATACATGGATATACAATTACATGTAGTACAATTAAATATTATAAAAATAAAACCAAAAAAACAACAGAGAAAACTTTATAATTCAGTTATAATTACTAGGCTGTTTGATTCTGCAGATGGATTTTGGGGGAACTTTAATTTTAACCTATTATATTCAATTTTGATTTAAAATGTTAAAAATAAAATTTTGGTTCTAACAGGATAAAACACCTGTCACACCAACACATGGTGCAATTTTAAAATGTCATGGTATGTTATTTTATTTGCAGGACATTGTTTATACAATGTTGTTGTTGTTTAGTTGTTCAGTAGTGTCTGACTCTCCCTGGCCCTATGGATCACAGCATGCCAGACACAATTGTTATGCTTCTGTTTGTGCTTATCCATAAGGTTTTCATGGCACAGATACATGAGTCTGTCCCAGTTCCTTCTCCAGTGGACCGTGATTTGTCTGACCTCTCTGCTAGGACCTGCCGATCTTGTGTGACCTTACATGGTATAGCTCACAGCTTCATTAAGGTACACAAGACCCCTTCACCACAACAAGGTAGTGATCCAGAAGGGGCATACAACATTATATACACATAAACAAACCTTATACATGGTACATGGTAGTACGGTAGTACATCCTTGCATAAGGATTTTTAAATGTTTTGCCTCTAGTTTTGGAGTGAGATTATTTGTTAGTGTGTTAGTGTGCACATGTGTTCCCTGGTGGTTCAGTGGTAAGGATTCAGTGTTTTCAACACAGCAACCTGGGTTTGATTTCAAGTCATGGAACCAAGAGGTCACACCACCCTGAAGCCATGCAGGGTTGGGCCTGGTCAGTACTTGGATGGGAGACCACCCAGCAATACCAGAGGCTGTATGCTTTGGTCCACTGGAGAAGGAACTAGCAACCCACTCCAGTATCTCTGCCAAGAATACAAAGTGGATCAGCATGGTGTGATGCGGTCCATGAGGTCACAGAGAGTCAGACACGACTGACCAATGAAAACAACAACATAATGAGTGCACACAATCCATGTTAAATTATCATGTTGCACAGCAATATAATCCTGAACACCTGATCTAGAGGTTCATATTCCACCCTTGACCTCAGGTGTTTGTCTCTCTTAAATGGAAGTCTGTCCAGGATTCACACCCATCACTGTGATTGGCCCCTTGGTTTCCCAGATGTCACCAGGAGGACTCATTACATGGGCAAATGTAATTACAGATATACAGCCCTAGGAGATGGTCCGTTGTTGGCTGGGAGGTGACCCAGTGCCTGATGATGCACCGAGGACTAATACATTTTGATTATTACGTGTCCCGGTGCTGTTAATGACCTGTATTAAGACGCGTCTTGGGACTAAACATGCGCCAGCTTGTTTTTTTTCCTTTCCAGACCAGATAATGTTGTGCTACAGAACACTGACTTTCTCAGGAATGTTACCACTATCTTGGGGGAGCCAAGATGGGAAAACGTTTCAATGTCATAATCACGCGTTTTTACAACTGACTTTGATGCTGTCTATCTCAGAGGACATGCCAGGCCTAAGGCAGCACATTTCCTACTTCCACTGCAATACATCATGGTACAATATATGGTATTCATGTCAGCGATACTGGAGTGGATTGCCAGTTACTTCTCCAGTGGGACACAGCATACAGCCCCTGGTATTCCTAGGTGGTCTCCCACCCAAGTACTGACCATGCCCAAACCTGTATGGCTTCAGGGTGGTGTGACCTCTTGGTTCCCTGACTTGACTTGAACCCAGGTTGCAGTGGTGAAAGCACTGAATCCTAACCACTGGACCACCAGGGCACCCTGCTTAACAAATCTGCACCAGGAGATATCTTGTATTCCTACCAGGATGAGTTGATCGAGGTCTAATTTTAATGTCCAGCTTGGATAATAAAGACATAAGCTGAATTTTTGTTTAATAAAAGAAAAATATAACTGCCCACTGTATTTTTGGAAACACTTCACATGTTTGCGACGTATATAACAAACTAATAACATTAGCATCTATGGAAGACTGGAGCATAAAGGCATTTTTAGGAAGTAATTTTATTTAGCAGCCTCTGCTTGTGTCATGGGAGCTAGTCTTCCTGTAGCCTGAGTGAGAGTGACTTGTTCTTCTATTAAATTCTATTGTAACGTGGTTATTTGTAGTGGCAATCTTTCAATAGAACGGAATAAAGACATAAACTGAATTCAGAGTTCTTGCTAAGAGTCTAGTCCTCTTAGGAGCGAAAGCAAATGTCTGCAACAACCCCCGGTCTGTCTATTGCCCACAACTAACCTATTGGCTTCCATTTTGGTGCAGTGCAGACATCTGTTCCAACTAGTCTATTAAAATTCTGAGCAGCATGTGAATCTCAATGGCATAGCAGTGTCAGGACTGCTCTTGCTAGTACTCAGTTTGGTGATAGCTTTAATGGGGTGCTTTGTCCATGACACCATAACATGATCTTCGGCCAGACCTGGAATCACTGGGGTACTCAATACTAAAAGGGACATGGGACTTAACAAAAGTACTATGCACCATTAGATAGAGGGTTGGAAATCATGTTGAAAAGCTGTTTTACATTTTTTAAATTGATAATTTTCTGACTGAGTTATATGGATCTGTAATTATTTTTGTTATTTCATTTAACCCCTCCCATACGAGACAGCATAGATAATTAGGATGGATGCATAGTCACACAACCAATGAATATTATTTGTGGCCACTCAGTCAAGTGACTGAAGGTTGTGTTGAGACCTAGGAAAGACAATGTGCAGAGTCTAGTAGTCATACTAAGCCTCGGGTTGTGATGCAGACACTTTGTGTGATTTATCCTGAGCCAGCTCAGGAGAAAGTGACCAAGTGTGATATGCGAGAGCCTGTCGTTTATATACATTTTTCACCACAAGTCCCTATTTACTATACTATATGAGCAAATGATTCATATTGGGTCTAAACATTAAATAGCACCAAATGCATTCCTGAACCCTGCATGTATGTTGTTGTTCTGTCGTTTAGTCATATCCGACTCTCCATGACTCTACGGACCTCAGCACACCAGGCATATCTTGTGTCTGGGTGTGTTAATCTATAAGGTTTTCATGGCAAAGATACTAAGTGGGTGTCAGTTCCTTCTCCAGTGGACCAAGATTTGTCTGACCTGCTTATCTTGGGTGACCATCCATGGTATAGCTAACAGCTTCATTGAAGCCCCTTCACCATGACAAGATAGCGGTCCAGAAGGAAGCATTGTATATTACTATGACTATAATATGAATCACATATATAGTTGTCAACAGTTGCCAGCAACCGCGGACTTTAAGGCTACATTTGCGGAGGTGGAGGCTCCCACCGTGACCGCAACATTTACGGACTTAGCATCCGCGAATACGAGCCACGCTACTTACAAACAAAAATATTACGACCTCGCAAAAATACGACATTAGCGGGCGAAAGCAGGCACACGAAAACACTAAAAACACAAAAAATACACACAACAAACACATAAAAAGCTTACCCACAGCAAGAGGGGGCACCAAGCACCTCTAAAAGTGAAGTTACAAGTCAATTTAGGTAGAAATTAAAGAGTTTAGACACCCGAAAATCCCCTAAGCAAGAGAAAAAATGGCCGCCGAACAAAACAAAAACGAGGCTAAAGGACCCAAAACACGCAAAAAACACCACGAAACACATACAGATTTTAAAAAAAGCCGTACAAGGTACAAGAACAAGGACACGAAATCAGCCACAGCCGTGTAATACACACATTAGACGCCTTTTTACAACACTAACTTACACAATTGGAAGTACACAGGTACCCTAACGGCTTTTCCTCGCGCACGCACACTATTTACACTACACACTGCACACATTGCTGACACTTACACAGCAGCTCCACAACAGTGCAAACCGACATTGTATGCTGCGGCAACATCAAAACAGATTGTCAGCTCTTCAACACAATGCTTTCTGCATATATTACTTCCAAATAGGTAAAGTATATTCATTGTGTAACATATTATTTATTTGATTACCATACACCAAACAGCATTAGCTCACTTACAATTTCATTGCCGTCATTTTTTGATGGGCAATATTCTAGTATAATATAATATGAAGTATTGTTTGAACAATAAGTGGTACATAATGTAGAAAAAATATATTACATTGGGACACCATGGGATTGTTTTCTCCTCTGACATGTTACAAGAAAGAAAAAGACAGTGAATATTATCTGGACTGCAAATCATTGTGACTGTATTCTCATTTATTCTAATAGTACTTTTCTTAAATGATTATAATTTATTTTGCTTGCAAATGCAGATTTTGGTAATGTAGGTGGCATGTTCTATTAAATGCACATGGACTACCGTAGACATTTAAGATTAAAGTGAGCAAAACCGTGAAAGAGGCCCTCCACAGTACAAGGTAAGACATTTAATTATTGTTCTTTAAACCGAAAGTATTTCACTAAAATATAATGTATAAAAATGTTGTAAAACACAAAAAATAAAAAATATGTTTCTACTGTAATCTAAGAAATTGGGATTACTTTTTTTAATCCAAAACCATCTTTCCATGGTCCTCTATCTCCATTTAGTAGAGAGATATCCATCTAGGACCACTGATGAGGCCTTCATGGACTTCCAGTTGTTCAATTACTAATACTAGGCAAGGGCCATGTGATTTAACACCACCACGTGAACCAATGTGATTGTGTTTTCCATAGTATGTGCATGATAAGCTGCAATATGGAGATTCACAACTTGCTTCTGGCATTCTGTGTGATGGTAGGAAGGAGACAGGCCAACATAGCAACAGAGGAAACTAAAATACTACAGATATATAACTTTATATATTTAATCCAATATTGGATGCAACTTGTACTTTTATTGTATGCTTTATACTTATGTCACGTTTGCATTTACTTTGCTAGTTCCTTTCCTCATATTTAAAGTATTGCTCAACTTGCTGTTTTTGTTGTCTTACTCTATAAATATTTGTATTAAGCATTATACCATAAGTGTGGCTGCAATGCCATTCTCATGCTCATAATAACTGGGCATGCTTCCTGTTTGATTTAAATTGGCATTCTATTCATTGGACAAATAGCCATCACCAGAGGAATACGTTTAATAAAATAATTTTAAAAAGTTATCTGATGCTGCCAAAAGGAGTCTAGTGGAGCGAGGCAAGGAGTTCCATAGAATAAGGGCAGAGTGAAGAGGGAATATTTTGAGATGAGAGCAGAGATATAATGGTCTTGATAAGGGTATTGCGTATGGTAGATTCAGGCTGAGATGTCTATTATGGTTTGGAGTGGAGACAGACTAGTGATGGAGAGGTCAGCAAGGAGAGAGTTGCAGTAGATAATGGGAACATTAACAGCTTAATCTATGTAATGTTGAGTTTGAGTTGATGGAGAGGGGGATAGATTACGTAGTGAGAGGTAGAGTCAAGTCATTTGCATATAAATGATACTGTATTCCAAAAGATTTTATTAGGGTACCAAGGGATGATATATAGATGGGAAGAACGTAGGACTGAACCTTGGGGTTAGCAACAGTCAGAAGAGCAGAAAAGAAAAGGAGCCAGAGAAGGAGACACAAAATGTTTTCAATATAAGATGAGAGAGCTGTGTCATGGATGCCAAAAGAATGGAGAATTTTAATAAGAAGAGGGTGGTCAACTATATCAAAGACAGCAGAAAGATCCAGGAGAATTACAATGGAGAAGTGACCCTTTGACTTGGCAGTGAGCAATGAGAGCTGTCTCAGAAGACTGTTGGGGCTGGATTGGATGGTGTCATGTAGGGATGTAGGGAATTGGAAGAACTTAATTGGGTAAGGTGGTTGTTGACGAGTCACCCAAGCATTTTGAAGCCAGGGGAAGTAGAGAGATAGAGCGATAGTTAGAAGCTGGATCAGATGAGGGTTTCTTAAGAATGGGTGTAATTATAGCATGACGTAAAGTTGATGGAAAAGAGCTGGTATAAGAGTGGTAGAGAGGGGAGGGATCAGCTGTGATGGGATAGGATCTAGAGGACAGGTAGTATAGCAAGAGGTTGATAGCAGACTGGAGACTTCATCCTCAAAGGAGACCATTGTAGATGTGGGATTGGAGAAGGGTGTCGGTTTCTTGAGAGGATGGTGTGTTTGAGCCAAGTTGAAAGGAGAATTAATTTTGGATATTATCAGTTTTATTATTAAAGTGGTTTTCAGCTACAGGAAGGGGCTGATGGTGAAGTTGAGCAGAGAAGGAGTTTTGAATGTAGAGAACAGACATTTGGGGGACAGAGTTGATATTAACAATGATAAATGTTTGGCCAGAGAAGTGGCAGAGCTAGTAAATGGAGGGCCCAATGCAAAATAACATGGAGAGCCCCCTTGCAACTTCCCTATCCACCTCTTGGGATCAATAAAAATAGCCAAAAACATATGTAGATGATCAGATAGCCTTATTAGTCATATGAAATAATATTCCTCATTTACTGCCAGTAGCAGAGGGCCCTTACACAAAATAATGGAGTAAGTCTGATGAGGCGCGACAGAAAATGCTATAATAAAAATAAAGGTTTCTCCGTGCAAATGAGTAACCAATATAAGTGTCCATTTGTAGCTCCACAATGAGGATGCTAGGGGAATAATGTAAGTGCGTTGGGGAATTGGTTATAAGTTAGTTAATGCTCTCTTCATTACGTGTTTAAATTGAAATGTGAAATCATTCATGAACAGAGACAAATAGATTTGCACATATGCATTAAGGGGCCAGTAGCAGAAGTGATCAGTGAGTCCCCTGCAGTGCCCCCGGCTCATCATTTGCCTGTCCCAGACTATCCCTCACATCCACTGCGGCATCAGAATTGGCTGCTCTGCCTCGTCACTTAGCATGAGCGGATCGGGGAGAGGTGCCTGCAGTACCAAGCCACACTGCACCAACACGGGTCCAGCTCAGGGGGACCGCCTGATCTAGGACATACCCCGAACCCCTATATTATTATAATATTTTATTTATTTAGCATCATAACATACATACATATAAATAATACTATACGGCACATTTGTACATATACATTGCTGAATGGAAACATAGATTTAATAGAAGGAATGGACCAGATCTGCTCTTCTAGTCTACCCATTCTATCTACCTGGTAGGCAGGCTTGAGGGGGATACAGGTCAATGTGTACAAAAATGCACAACTACTTCTCTACATATACATACATCTGACTCTGGGGGGTGGGATATCCTCCTCATCCCCCCAGTTCCTATGCCCATGAGCTTAGCATTGTTTAGATATGATTGTCACTATTACTTGCACTGTAAGGCTCTTTTATATATCTAATACCCTTCTATAAAGTAGTACTTTCACATGTTACCATTCAACTTCAGATCATTCATCACCGCTTGTTCTTGCTCATCTTTTGCTGGAAGTTTCTCACTCCTGATTTTTAATAAATCTTTTAATATATGTGTAGATCTCTCTCATATCTTCCTCTCTCTTCTGTCTTCTTGCTATAAATAATAATATTATCATGGAGTCCGCTCTAATCTATACATATTAATGTCATGGAGTCCGCTCTAATCTATACATATTAATGTCATGAAGTCCGCTCTAATCTATACATATTAATGTCATGGAGTCCTCTCTAATCTATACATATTAATGTCATGGAGTCCGCTCTAATCTATACATATTAATGTCATGGAATCACCTCTAATCTATACATATTATTATCATGGAGTCTCCTCTAATCTATACATATTATTGTCATGAAGTCCCCTCTAATCTATACATATTAATGTCATTGAGTACCCTCTAATCTATACATATTAATATCATGGAGTCCTCTTTAATCTTTACATATTACTGTCATGGAGTCTCCTCTAATCTATACATATTAATGTCATGGAATCACCTATAATCTATACATATTATTGTCATGGAGTCTCCTCTAATCTATACATATTATTGTCATGAAGTCCACTCTAATCTATACATATTAATGTTATTGAGTACCCTCTAATCTATACATATTAATATCATGGAGTGTCCTCTAATCTATACATATTAATGTCATAGAGTCCTCTCTAATCTATACATATTAATGTCATGGAGTCTCCTCTCATCTATACATATAATTGTCATGGAGTCCCCTCTAATCTATACATATTAATGTCATGGAGTCCCCTCTAATATATACATATAAATGTCATGGAGTCCCCTCTAATCTATACAAATTAATATCATGAAGTTACCTCTAATCTATACATATTAATGTCATGTAGTCCCTCTAATCTATACATATTAATGTGATGGAGTCCTTTCTAATCTATACATATTAATGTCATGGAGTCGCTTCTAATCTATACATATTAATGTCATGGAGTCCCATCTAATCTATACATATTAATGTAATGGAGTCCCATCTAATCTATACATATAAATGTCATGGAGTCCCCTCTAATCTATACATATTAATGTCATGGAGTCTCCTCTAATCTATACATATTATCATCATGGAGTCCCCTCTAATCTATACATATTAATGTCATGGAGTCTCCTCTCATCTATACATATAATTGTCATGGAATCCCCTCTAATCTATACATATTAATGTCATGGAGTCCCCTCTAATCTATACATATTAATGCCATGGAGTCCCCTCTAATCTATGCATATTAATGTCATGGAATCCCCTCTAATCTATACATATTACTGTCATGGAGTCACCTCTAATCTATACATATTACTGTCATGGAGTCCCCTCTAATCTATACATATTAATGTCATGGAGTCCCCTCTAAATTATACATAATATTGACGTGAAATCTCCTCTAATCTATACATATTAATGTCATGGAGTCCCCTCTAATCTATACATATTAATGTCATGGAGTACATTCTAATCTATACATATTAATGTCATGAAGTCCCCTCTAATCTATACATATTAATATCATGGAGTCCTCTTTAATCTATACATATTAATGTCATGGAATCACCTATAATCTATACATATTATTGTCATAGAGTCTCCTCTAATCTATACATATTAGTGTCATGCAGTCCTCTCTAATCTATACATATTAATGTCATGGAATCACCTCTAATCTATACATATTATTATCATGAAGTCCCCTCTAATCTATACATATTAATGTCATTGAGTACCCTCTAATCTATACATATTATTATCATGGAGTCCTCTTTAATCTTTACATATTACTGTCATGGAGTCTCCTCTAATCTATACATATTAATGTCATGGAATCACCTATAATCTATACATATAATTGTCATGGAGTCTCCTCTAATCTATACATATTATTGTCATGAAGTCCTCTCTAATCTATACATATTAATGTCATGGAGTCCGCTCTAATCTATACATATTAATGTCATGGAATCACCTCTAATCTATACATATTATTATCATGGAGTCTCCTCTAATCTATACATATAAATGTCATGGAGTCCCCTCTAATCTATACAAATTAATATCATGAAGTTACCTCTAATCTATACATATTAATGTCATGTAGTCCCTCTAATCTATACATATAAATGTCATGGAGTCCCCTCTAATCTATACATATTAATGTCATGGAGTCTCCTCTAATCTATACATATTATCATCATGGAGTCCCCTCTAATCTATACATATTAATGTCATGGAGTCTCCTCTCATCTATACATATAATTGTCATGGAATCCCCTCTAATCTATACATATTAATGTCATGGAGTCCCCTCTAATCTATACATATTAATGCCATGGAGTCCCCTCTAATCTATGCATATTAATGTCATGGAATCCCCTCTAATCTATACATATTACTGTCATGGAGTCACCTCTAATCTATACATATTACTGTCATGGAGTCCCCTCTAATCTATACATATTAATGTCATGGAGTCCCCTCTAAATTATACATAATATTGACGTGAAATCTCCTCTAATCTATACATATTAATGTCATGGAGTCCCCTCTAATCTATACATATTAATGTCATGGAGTACATTCTAATCTATACATATTAATGTCATGAAGTCCCCTCTAATCTATACATATTAATATCATGGAGTCCTCTTTAATCTATACATATTAATGTCATGGAATCACCTATAATCTATACATATTATTGTCATAGAGTCTCCTCTAATCTATACATATTAGTGTCATGCAGTCCTCTCTAATCTATACATATTAATGTCATGGAATCACCTCTAATCTATACATATTATTATCATGAAGTCCCCTCTAATCTATACATATTAATGTCATTGAGTACCCTCTAATCTATACATATTAATATCATGGAGTCCTCTTTAATCTTTACATATTACTGTCATGGAGTCTCCTCTAATCTATACATATTAATGTCATGGAATCACCTATAATCTATACATATAATTGTCATGGAGTCTCCTCTAATCTATACATATTATTGTCATGAAGTCCTCTCTAATCTATACATATTAATGTCATGGAGTCCGCTCTAATCTATACATATTAATGTCATGGAATCACCTCTAATCTATACATATTATTATCATGGAGTCTCCTCTAATCTATACATATTATTGTCATGAAGTCCCCTCTAATCTATACATATTAATGTCATTGAGTACCCTCTAATCTATACATATTAATATCATGGAGTCCTCTTTAATCTTTACATATTACTGTCATGGAGTCTCCTCTAATCTATACATATTAATGTCATGGAATCACCTCTAATCTATACATATTATTGTCATGGAGTCTCCTCTAATCTATACATATTATTGTCATGAAGTCCACTCTAATCTATACATATTAATGTCATTGAGTACCCACTAATCTATACATATTAATGTCATGGAGTCTCCTCTCATCTATACATATAATTGTCATGGAGTCCCCTCTAATCTATACATATTAATGTCATGGAGTCCCCTCTAATATATACATATAAATGTCATGGAGTCCCCTCTAATCTATACAAATTAATATCATGAAGTTACCTCTAATCTATACATATTAATGTCATGTAGTCCCCTCTAATCTATACATATAAATGTCATGGAGTCCCCTCTAATCTATACATATTAATGTCATGGAGTCTCCTCTAATCTATACATATTATCATCATAGAGTCCCCTCTAATCTATACATATTAATGTCATGGAGTATCCTCTCATCTATACATATAATTGTCATTGAAACCCCTCTAATCTATACATATTAATGTCATGGAGTCCCCTCTAATCTATACATATTAATGTCATGGAGTACATTCTAATCTATACATATTAATGTCATGAAGTCCCCTCTAATCTATACATATATTTGTCATAGAGTCTCCTCTAATCTATACATATTAGTGTCATGCAGTCCTCTCTAATCTATACACATTAATGTCATGGAGTCCCCTCTAATCTATACATATTAATGACATGGAATCCCCTCTAATCTATATATATTGATGTCATGGAGTCCCCTCTAATCTATACATATTAAAGTCATGGAATACCCTCTAATCTATACCTAGTAATGTAATGGAGTCCTCTCTAATCTATACATATTAATGTCATGGAGTCCTCTCTAATCTATACATAATAATGTCATGAAGTCCTCTCTAATCTGTATCTATTTATTTCATGGAGTCCTCTCTAATCTATACATATTAATATTACAGAGTCCCTTCTAATCTATACATATCAATTTCATGGAGTCCTCTCTAATTTATACATATTAATTTCATAGAGTCCCCTCTAATCTATACATATTAATGTCACAGAGACTCCTCTAATCTATACATATTAAAGTCATGAGTCCCCTCTAATCTATACATATTAATGACATGGAGTCCTCTCTAATCTGTATCTATTAATGTCATGGAGTCTCCTCTAATCTGTATCTATTAATGTCACAGAGTCCTCTCTAATCTATACATATTACTGTCATGGAGTCCCCTCTAATCTATACATATTAATGTCATGGAGACCTCTCTAATCTATACATATTAATGTCATGTAGTCCCCTCTAATCTATATATAATAATGTCACAGAGTCCCCTCTAATCTATACATATTAATTTCATGGAGTCTCCTCTCATCTATACATATAATTGTCATGGAGAGCTCTCTAATCTATACATATTAATGTCATGTAGTCCCCTCTAATCTATACATATTAATGTCATGGAGTTCCCTCTAATCTATACATATTAATGTCATGGAGTACTTTCTAATCTATACATATTAATGTCATAAAGTCCCCTCTAATCTATACATATATTTGTCATAGAGTCTCCTCTAATCTATACATATTAATGTCATAAAGTCCCCTCTAATCTATACATATATTTGTCATGGAGTCTCCTCTAATCTATACATATTAATATCATGGAGTCCCCTCTAATCTATACATATTAATGACATGGAATCTCCTCTAATCTATACATATTATTGTCATGAAGTCCCCTCTAATCTATATATATTGATGTCATGGAGTCCTCTCTAATCTATACATATTACTGTCATGGTATACCCTCTATTCCATACAGATCAATTTCATGGAGTCCTCTCTAATTTATACATATTAATGTCATGGAGTCCCCTCTAATCTATACATATTAAAGTCATGAGTCCCTTCTAATCTATACATATTAATGTCATGGAGTACCCTCTAATCTATAAATATTACTGTCAAGTAGTCCCCTCTAATCTATACCTATTAATGTCATGGAGTCCTCTCTAAGATATACAGATTAATGTCATGGAGTCCTCGCTAATCTATACATATTAATTTCATAGAGTCCCCTCTAATCTATACATATTAATGTCACAGAGACTCCTCTAATCTACACATATTAATGTCATTGAGTACCCTCTAATCTATACATATTAATATCATGGAGTCCTCTTTAATCTTTACATATTACTGTCATGGAGTCTCCTCTAATCTATACATATTAATGTCATGGAATCACCTCTAATCTATACATATTATTGTCATGGAGTCTCCTCTAATCTATACATATTATTGTCATGAAGTCCACTCTAATCTATACATATTAATGTCATTGAGTACCCACTAATCTATACATATTAATGTCATGGAGTCTCCTCTCATCTATACATATAATTGTCATGGAGTCCCCTCTAATCTATACATATTAATGTCATGGAGTCCCCTCTAATATATACATATAAATGTCATGGAGTCCCCTCTAATCTATACAAATTAATATCATGAAGTTACCTCTAATCTATACATATTGATGTCATGTAGTGCCCTCTAATCTATACATATAAATGTCATGGAGTCCCCTCTAATCTATACATATTAATGTCATGGAGTCTCCTCTAATCTATACATATTATCATCATGGAGTCCCCTCTAATCTATACATATTAATGTCATGGAGTATCCTCTCATCTATACATATAATTGTCATGGAATCCCCTCTAATCTATACATATTAATGTCATGGAGTCCCCTCTAATCTATACATATTAATGTCATGGAGTACATTCTAATCTATACATATTAATGTCATGAAGTCCCCTCTAATCTATACATATATTTGTCATAGAGTCTCCTCTAATCTATACATATTAGTGTCATGCAGTCCTCTCTAATCTATACACATTAATGTCATGGAGTCCCCTCTAATCTATACATATTAATGACATGGAATCCCCTCTAATCTATATATATTGATGTCATGGAGTCCCCTCTAATCTATACATATTAAAGTCATGGAATACCCTCTAATCTATACCTAGTAATGTAATGGAGTCCTCTCTAATCTATACATATTAATGTCATGGAGTCCTCTCTAATCTATACATAATAATCTCATGAAGTCCCTTCTAATCTATACATATCAATTTCATGGAGTCCTCTCTAATTTATACATATTAATTTCATGGAGTCCCCTCTAATCTATACATATTAATGTCACAGAGACTCCTCTAATCTATACATATTAAAGTCATGAGTCCCCTCTAATCTATACATAATAATGACATGGAGTCCTCTCTAATCTGTATCTATTAATGTCATGGAGTCTCCTTTAATCTGTATCTTTTAATGTCACAGAGTCCTCTCTAATCTATACATATTACTGTCATGGAGTCCCCTCTAATCTATACATATCAATGTCATGGAGTCCTCTTTAATCTATACATATTAATGTTAAAGGAGTCCACTCTAATCTATACATATTAATGTCATGGAGTCCACTCTAATCTATACATATTAGTGTTATGGAGTCTCCTCTAATCTATACATATTAATGTCATGGAGTCCTCTCTAATCTATACATATTAGTATCATGGAGTCCCCTCTAATCTATACATATTACGGTCATGGAATCCTCTCTAATCTATACATATTAATGCCATGGAGTCCCCTCTAATATATACATATTAAAGTCATGGAATACCCTCTAATCTGTACATATTATTGTCATGGAGACCTCTCTAATCTATACATATTAATGTCATGGAGTCCTCTCTAATCTATACATAATAATGTCATGAAGTCCTCTCTAATCTGTATCTATTTATTTCATGGAGTCCTCTCTAATCTATACATATTAATATTACAGAGTCCCTTCTAATCTATACATATCAATTTCATGGAGTCCTCTCTAATTTATACATATTAATTTCATAGAGTCCCCTCTAATCTATACATATTAATGTCACAGAGACTCCTCTAATCTATACATATTAAAGTCATGAGTCCCCTCTAATCTATACATATTAATGACATGGAATCCCCTCTAATCTATATATATTGATGTCATGGAGTCCCCTCTAATCTATACATATTAAAGTCATGGAATACCCTCTAATCTATACCTAGTAATGTAATGGAGTCCTCTCTAATCTATACATATTAATGTCATGGAGTCCTCTCTAATCTATACATAATAATCTCATGAAGTCCCTTCTAATCTATACATATCAATTTCATGGAGTCCTCTCTAATTTATACATATTAATTTCATGGAGTCCCCTCTAATCTATACATATTAATGTCACAGAGACTCCTCTAATCTATACATATTAAAGTCATGAGTCCCCTCTAATCTATACATATTAATGACATGGAGTCCTCTCTACTCTGTATCTATTAATGTCATGGAGTCTCCTCTAATCTGTATCTATTAATGTCACAGAGTCCTCTCTAATCTATACATATTACTGTCATGGAGTCCCCTCTAATCTATACATATTAATGTCATGGAGACCTCTCTAATCTATACATATTAATGTCATGTAGTCCCCTTTAATCTATATATAATAATGTCACAGAGTCCCCTCTAATCTATACATATTAATTTCATGGAGTCTCCTCTCATCTATACATATAATTGTCATGGAGAGCTCTCTAATCTATACATATTAATGTCATGTAGTCCCCTCTAATCTATACATATTAATGTCATGGAGTCCCCTCTAATCTATACATATTAATGTCATGGAGTACTTTCTAATCTATACATATTAATGTCATAAAGTCCCCTCTAATCTATACATATATTTGTCATAGAGTCTCCTCTAATCTATACATATTAATGTCATAAAGTCCCCTCTAATCTATACATATATTTGTCATGGAGTCTCCTCTAATCTATACATATTAATATCATGGAGTCCCCTCTAATCTATACATATTAATGACATGGAATCTCCTCTAATCTATACATATTATTGTCATGAAGTCCCCTCTAATCTATATATATTGATGTCATGGAGTCCTCTCTAATCTATACATATTACTGTCATGGGATACCCTCTATTCCATACAGATCAATTTCATGGAGTCCTCTCTAATTTATACATATTAATGTCATGGAGTCCCCTCTAATCTATACATATTAAAGTCATGAGTCCCTTCTAATCTATACATATTAATGTCATGGAGTACCCTCTAATCTATAAATATTACTGTCAAGTAGTCCCCTCTAATCTATACCTATTAATGTCATGGAGTCCTCTCTAAGCTATACAGATTAATGTCATGGAGTCCTCGCTAATCTATACATATTAATTTCATAGAGTCCCCTCTAATCTATACATATTAATGTCACAGAGACTCCTCTAATCTATACATATTAAAGTCATGAGTCCCCTCTAATCTATACATAATAATGACATGGAGTCATCTCTAATCTGTATCTATTTATTTCAGGGAGTCTCCTCTAATCTGTATCTATTAATGTCACAAAGTCCTCTCTAATCTATACATATTACTGTCATGGAGTCCCTTCTATTCTATACATATCAATATCATGGAGTCCCCTCTAATCAATACAGATCAATTTCATGGAGTCCTCTCTAATTTATACATATTAATTTCATAGAGTCCCCTCTAATCTATACATATTAATGTCACAGAGACTCCTCTAATCTATACATATTAAAGCCATGAGTCCCCTCTAATCTCTACATAATAATGACATGGAGTCCTCTCTAATCTGTATCTATTAATGTCATGGAGTATTCTCTAATCTGTATCTATTAATGTCACAGAGTCCTCTCTAATCTATACATATTACTGTCATGGAGTCCTCTCTAATCTATACATATTAGTGTCATGGAGTCCCCTCTAATCTATACATATTAATGTCATGGAGTCCTCTCTAATATATACATATTAATGCCATGGAGTCCCCTCTAATATATACATATTACTGTCATGGAATCCACTCTAATCTATACATATTATTGTAATGGAGACCTCTCTAATCTATAAATATTAATGTCATGGAGTCTCCTCTAATCTGTATCTATTAATGTCACAGAGTCCTCTCTAATCTATACATATTACTGTCATGGAGTCCCCTCTAATCTATACATATTAATGTCATGGAGACCTCTCTAATCTATACATATTAATGTCATGTAGTCCCCTCTAATCTATATATAATAATGTCACAGAGTCCCCTCTAATCTATACATATTAATTTCATGGAGTCTCCTCTCATCTATACATATAATTGTCATGGAGAGCTCTCTAATCTATACATATTAATGTCATGTAGTCCCCTCTAATCTATACATATTAATGTCATGGAGTCCCCTCTAATCTATACATATTAATGTCATGGAGTACTTTCTAATCTATACATATTAATGTCATAAAGTCCCCTCTAATCTATACATATATTTGTCATGGAGGATCCTCTAATCTATACATATTAATATCATGGAGTCCTCTCTAATCTATACATATTAATGACATGGAATCTCCTCTAATCTATAAATATTATTGTCATGGAGTCCCCTCTAATCTATATATATTGATGTCATGGAGACCTCTCTAATCTATACATATTAAAGTCATGTAATACCCTCTAATCTATACATATTAAAGTCATGTAATACCCTCTAATCTATACCTAGTAATGTAATGGAGTCCTCTCTAATCTATACATATTAATGTTATGGAGTCCTCTCTAATCTATACATAATAATGTCATGAAGTCCTCTCTAATCTGTATCTATTAATGTCATGGAGTGCTCTCTAATCTATACATATTAATGCCATGGAGTCCCCTCAAATATATACATATTACTGTCATGTAGTCACCTCTAATCTATACATATTAATATCATGGAGTCCCCTCTAATCTATACATATTATTGTGATGAAGTCCTCTGTAATCTATATGTATTAATGTCATGGAGACCCCTCTAAACTACACATATTAATACCACGCAGTCCCCTCTAATCTATACATATTAATTGCACAGAGTCCCCTCTAATCTATACATATTAATGTCACAGAGACTCCTCTAATCTATACATATTTCTGTCATTGAGTCCCCTCTAATCTATACATATTAATGTCATGGAATCCCCTGTAATCTATACCAAATAATGTAATGGAGTCCTCTCAAATCTATACAGATTAATATTACAGAGTCACTTCTAATCTATACATATCAATGTCATGGAGTCCTCTCTAACCTATACATAATCATTTCATGGAGTCCTCTCTAATCTGTATCTATTAATGTCATGGAGTCCTCTCTAATCTATACATATCAATGTCATGGAGTCCTCTCTAATCTATAGATATTAATGTCATGGAGACTCCTCTAATCTAGGCCTATTAATGTCATGGAGTCATCTATAGTCTATATATATTAGTGTCATGGAGTCCCCTCTAATCTATACAGATTAATGTGATGGAGTCCCCTATAGTCTATACATATTAATATTACAGAGTCCCCTCTAATCTATACATATCAATGTCATGGAGTCCCCTCTAAGCTATACATGTTAATATCATGAGTCCCCTTTAATCTATACATAATAATGTCATGGAGTCCTCTATAATCTGTATCTATTAATGTCATGGAGTCCTCTCTAATCTATACATATTAAAGTCATGGAATACCCTCTAATCTATACCTAGTAATGTAATGGAGTTCTCTCTAATCTATACATATTTATGTCATGGAGTCATCTCTAATCTATACATAATAATGTCATGAAGTCCTCTCTAATCTGTATATATTAATGTCATGGAGTCCTCTCTAATCTATACATATTACTGTCATGGAGTCCCCTCTAATCTATACAGATCAATTTCATGGAGTCCTCTCTAATTTATACATATTATTGACATGGAGTACCCTCTAATCTATAACTATTAATGTAATGGAGTCCTCTCTAATCTATACAGATTAATGTCATGGAGTCCTCTCTAATCTATACATATTACTGTCATGGAGTATCCTCTAATCTATACAGATCAATTTCATGGAGTCCTCTCTAATTTATACATATTCATGTCATGGAGTCCCCTCTAATCTATACATATTAAATTCATGAGTCCCTTCTAATCTATACATATTATTGTCATGGATTACACTCTAATCTATAAATATTACTGTCATGTAGTCCCCTCTAATCTATACCTATTAATGTAATGGAGTCCTCTCTAATCTATACAGATTAATGTCATGTAGTCCTCGCTAATCTATACATATTAATATTACAGAGTCCCTTCTAATCTATACATATTAATGTCACAGAGACCCCTCTAATCTATACAGATCAATTTCATGGAGTCCTCTCTAATTTATACATATTAATTTCATAGAGTCCCCTCTAATCTATACATATTAATGTCACAGAGACTCCTCTAATCTATACATAATAATGACATGGAGTCCTCTCTAATCTATACATATTACTGTCATGGAGTCCCCTCTAATCTATACATATCAATGTCATGGAGTCCTCTCTAATCTATACATATTAATGTCATGGAGTGCCCTTTAATCTATACCCATTAATGTTATGGAGTCCACTCTAATCTATACATATTAGAGTTATGGAGTCTCCTCTAATCTATACATATTAATGTCATGGAGTCATCTCTAATCTATACATATTAGTATCATGGAGTCCCCTCTAATCTATACATTTTACTGTCATGGAGTCCTCTCTAATCTATACATATTAATGCCATGGAGTCCCCTCAAATATATACATATTACTGTCATGGAGTCACCTCTAATCTATACATAATACTGTCATGGAGTACTCTCTAATCTATACATATTAATACCATGCAGTCCCCTCTAATCTATACATATTCATTGCACAGAGTCCCCTCTAATTTATACATATTACTGTCATGGAGTCCCCTCTAATCTATACATATTAATGTCATGGAATCCCCCGTAATCTATACCAAATAATGTAATGGAGTCCTCTCTAATCTATACAGATTAATGTCATAGAGTCCTCTCTAATCTATACATATTAATATTACAGAGTCACTTCTAATCTATACATATCAATGTCATGGAGTCCTCTGTAACCTATACATAATAATGTCATGGAGTCCTCTCTAATCTGTATCTATTAATGTCATGGAGTCCTCTCTAATCTATACATATTACTGTCATGGAGTCCTCTCTAATCTATACATATTAATGTCATGGAGACACCTCTAATCTAGGCCTATTAATGTCATGGAGTCATCTCTAGTCTATATATATTAGTGTCATGGAGTCCCCTCTAATCTATACATATTACTGTCATGGAGTCCTCTCTAATCTATACATATTAATGTCATGGAGTCCCCTCAAATATATACATATCACCTCTAATCTATACATAATACTGTTGTGTAGATTCCTCTAAACTATACATATTAATATTCTGGAGTCCCCTCTAATCTATATATATTATTGTGATGGAGTCCTCTGTAATCTATATGTAATAATGTCATGGATACCCCTCTAATCTATACATATTAATACCATTCAGATCCCCTCTAATCTATACATATTAATATCATGAGTCCCCTCTAATCTATACATATTAATATCATGAGTCCCCTCTAATCTATACATATTACTGTCATGGAGTCCCCTCTAATCTATACATATTAATGTCATGGAGTGCTCTCTAATCTATACATATTAATGTCATGGAGACACCTCTAATCTAGGCCTATTAATGTCATGGAGTCATCTCTAGTCTATATATATTAGTGTCATGGAGTCCCCACTAATCTATACATATCAATGTCATGGAGTCCCCTCTAAGCTATACATATTAATATTATAAATCCCCTTTAATCTACACATAATAATGTCATGGAGTCCTCTATAATCTGTATCTATTAATGTCATGGAGTCCTCTCTAATCTATACATATTACTGTCATGGAGTCATCTCTAATCTATACATATCAATGTCATGGAGTCCTCTCTAATCTATACAAATTAATGTCATGGAGACGCCTCTAATCTACACTTATTAATGTCATGGACTCATCTCTAGTCTAAATATATTAGTGTCATGGAGTCCCCTCTAATCTATACAGATTAATGTTGTGGAGTCCCCTCTAGTCTATACATATTAATGTAATGGAGTCCCCTCTAGTCTATACATATCAATGTCATGGAGTCCCCTCTAGTCTATACATATTAATGTCATGGGGTCCCCTCTAATCTATACCTATTAATGTCATGGAGTCCTATTTAATCTATACATACTAGGGTCATGGAGTCCCCTCTAATCAATACAGATTAATGTCATGGAGTCCCCTCTAATCTATACAGATTAACATTACAGAGTCCCCTCTAATCTACACATATCAATGTCATGGAGTCCCCTCTAATCTACACATATTAATGTCATGGAGTCCCCTCTAATCTATACATATTAATATCATGGACTACCCTCTAATATATACATAATTATGCTACGGAGTCTCTTCTAATCTATACATATTAATGCCATGGAGTCCCCACTAATCTATACATATTAATGTCATGGAGCCCCTCTGATCTATACATATTACTGCCATGGAGTCCCCTCTAATCTATACATATTATTCTGATGGAGTCCTCTGTAATCTATACGTATTAATGTCATGGAGGCCCCTCTAATCTATACATATTAATACCATGGAGTCCCTCTAATCTATAATTACTAATGTCATAGAGTTCTCTCTAATCTATACATATTACTGTCATACAGTTCCCTCTAATCTATACAGATTAATGTGATGGGGTCCTTTCTAATCTATACATATTAATAACATGGACTCCCCTCTAATATATACATAATTAAGCTATGGAGTCTCTTCTAATCTATACATATTAATGCCACGGAGTCCCCACTAATCTATACATATTAATGTCATGGAGCCCCTCTAATCTAAACATTTTACTGTCATGGAGTCCCCTCTAATCTATACATATTAATGTCATGGAGTCTTCTCTAATATATACATATTAGTGTCATGGAGTCTCCTCTAATCTATACATATTAATGTCATGGAGTATTCTCTAATATATACATATTAGTGTCATGGAGTCTCCTCTTATCTATACATATTATCGTCATGAAGTCCCCTCTAATCAATACATATTAATGTCATGGAGCCCCTCTTATCTATACATAATACTGTCATGGAGTCTCCTCTAAACTATACATATTAATATCATGGAGTCCCCTCTAATCTATACATATTAATGTGATGGAGTCCTCTGTAATCTATACGTATTAATGTCATGGAGTACCCTCAAATCTATACATATTAATACCATGGAGTCCCCTCTAATCTATACATATTAGTGTCATGGAGTCTCCTCTAATCTATACATATTAATGTCATGGAGTCCTCTCTAATCTATACATATTAGTATCATGGAGTACCCTCTAATCTATACATATTAATGTCATGGAGCCCCACTAATCTATACATATTAATGACATGTAGTCTCCTCTAATCTATACATATTACTGTCATGGAGTCCTCTCTAATCTATACATATTATCATCATGGAGTACCCTCTAATCTATACATATTTATATCATGGAGTCCCCTCTAATCTATACATATTAATGCCATGCAGTCTTCTCTAATATATACATATTAGTGTCATGGAGTTTCCTCTAATCTATACATATTAATGTCATGGAGTCCTCTCTAATCTATACATATTAGTATCATGGAGTACCCTCTAATATATACATATTAATGACATGTAGTCTCCTCTAATCTATACATATTACTGTCATGGAGTACTCTCTAATCTATACATATTATCATCATGGAGTCTCCTCTAAACTATACATATTAATGTCATGGAGTCCTATCTAATCTATACATATTAGTATCATGGAGTCCCCTCTAATATATACAGATTAATGTCATGGAGTCCCCTCTAATCTATACAGATTAACATTGCAGAGTCCCCTCTAATCTACACATATCAATGTCATGGAGTCCCCTCTAATCTACACATATCAATGTCATGGAGTCCTCTCTAATCTATACATAATACTGCTATGGAGTCTCTTCTAATCTATACATATTAATGACATGGAGTCCCCACTAATCTATACATATTACTGTCATGGAGTCCTCTTTAATCTTTACATATTATCATCATGGAGTCCCCACTAATCTATACCTATTAATGTCATGGAGTCCCTCTAATTTATACATATTACTGTCATGGAGTCCCCTCTAATCTATACAGATTAATGTGATGGAGTCCTCTCTAATCTATATATATTAATGTCATGGAGTCCCCTCTAATATATACATAATTATGCTATGGAGTCTCTTCTAATCTATACATATTAATGCCATGGAGTCCCCACTAATCTATACATATTACTGTCATGGAGTCCTCTTTAATATTTACATATTATCATCATGGAGTCCCCACTAATCTATACCTATTAATGTCATGGAGTCCCTCTAATCTATACATATTACTGTCATGGAGTCCCCTCTAATCTATACAGATTAATGTGATGGAGTCCTCTCTAATCTATATATATTAATGTCATGGAGTCCCCTCTAATATATACATAATTATGCTATGGAGTCTCTTCTAATCTATACATATTAATGCCATGGAGTCCCCACTAATCTATACATATTACTGTCATGGAGTCCTCTTTAATATTTACATATTATCATCATGGAGTCCCCACTAATCTATACATAATAATGCCATGGAGTCTTCTCTAATATATACATATTAGTGTCATGTTGTCTCCTCTAATCTATACATATTAATCTCATGGAGCCCTTCTTATCTGAACATATTACTGTCATGGAGTCCCCTCTAATCTATACATAATACTGTCATGGAGTCTCCTCTAAACTATGCATATTAATAACATGGAGTCCCCTCTAATCTATATATATTAATGTGATGGAGTCCTCTGTAATCTATATGTATTAATGTCACGGAGTACCCTCTAAACTATACATATTAATGCCATGGAGTCCCCTCTAATCTATACATATTAATGCCATGGAGTCCCCTCTAATCTATACATATTAATGCCATGGAGTCTTCTCTTATATATACATATTAGTGTCATGGAGTCTACGCTAATCTATACTTATAAATGTCATGGAATCCTCTCTAATCTATACATATTATCATCATGGAGTACACTCTAGTCTATACCTATTAATGTCATAGAGCCCCTCTAATCTATACATATTACTGTCATGGAGTCCCCTCTAATCTATACAGATTAATGTGATGGAGTCCTCTCTAATCTACACATATTAATAACATGGACTCCCTTCTAATATATACATAATTATGCTATGGAGTCTCTTCTAATATATACATATTAATGTCATGGAGCCCCTCTAATCTATACATATTAATACCATGGAGTCCCCTATAATCTATTCCTATTAATGTCATGGAGTTCTCTCTAATCTATACATATTACTGTCATGGAGTCCTCTCTAATCTATACAGATTAATGTGATGGAGTCCTCTCTAATCTACACATATTAATATCATGGACTACCCTCTAATATATACATAATTATGCTACGGAGTCTCTTCTAATCTATACATATTAATGCCATGGAGTCCCCACTAATCTATACATATTACTGCCATGGAGTCCCCTCTAATATATACAGATTAATGTGATGGAGCTCTCTCTAATCTATATATATTAATGTCATGGAGTCCACTCTAATATATACATAATTATGCTATGGAATCTCTTCTAATCTATACATATTAATGTCATGGAGTCCCCACTAATCTATACATATTAATGTCATGGAGTCCTATCTAATCTATACATATTCGTATCATGGAGTCCCCTCTAATCTATACATATGACTGTCATGGAGCCCCTCTTATCTATACATATTACTGTCATGGAGTCCCCTCTAATCTATACATAATACTGTCATGGAGTCTCCTCTAAACTATGCATATTAATAACATGGAGTCCCCTCTAATCTATACATATTAATGTGATGGAGTCCTCTGCAATCTATACATATTAATGTCATGGAGTACCCTCTAATCTATACATATTAATGCCATGTAGTCCCCTCGAATCTATACATATTAATGCCATGAAGTCCCCTCTAATCTATACATATTATTGCCATGGAGTCTTCTCTTATATATACATATTACTGTCATGTAGTCCCCTCTAATCTATACAGATTAATGTGATGGAGTCCTCTCTAATCTACACATATTAATAACATGGACTCCCCTCTAATATATACATAATTATGCTATGGAGTCTCTTCTAATCTATACATATTAATGCCATGGAGTCCCCACTAATCTATACATATTAATGTCATGGAGCCCCTCTAATCTATACATATTACTGTCATGGAGTACTCTTTAATCTTTACATATTATTGTCATGGAGTCCCCTCTAATCTATACATGTTAATGTCACAGAGACCCCTCTAATCTATACATATTAATATCATGAGTCCCTTCTAATCTATATATATTAATGTCATGGAGTACCCTCTAATCTATAAATATTACGGCCCTGGAGTCCTCTCTAATCTATACATATTAATGTCATGGAATCCCCTGTAATCTATACCAAATAATGTAATGGAGTCCTCTCTAATCTATACAGATTAATGTCATGGAGTTCTCTCTAATCTGTACATATTAATATTACAAAGTCCCTTCTAATCTATACATATCAATGTCATGGAGTCCTCTCTAACCTATACATAACAATGTCATGGAGTCCTCTCTAATCTGTATCTATTAATGTCATGGAGTCCTCTCTAATCTATCCATATTACTGTCATGGTGTCCTTTCGAATCTATACATATCAATGTAATGGAGTCTTCTGTAATCTATACATATTAATGTCATGGAAACACCTCAAATCTACACCTATTAATGTCATGGAGTCATCTCTAGTCTATATATATTAGTGTCATGGAGTCCCCTCTAATCTATACAGATTAATGTCATGGAGTCCCCTCTAGTCTATACATATTAATATTACAGAGTCCCCTCTAATCTATACATATCAATGTCATGGAGTCCCCTCTAATCTATATATATTAATGTCATGGAGTCCCCTCTAATCTATACCTATTAATGTCATGGAGTCCTATCTAATCTATACATACTAGGGTCATGGAGTCCCCTCTAATCAATACAGATTAATGTCATGGAGTCCTCTCTAATCTATACAGATTAACATTACAGAGACCCCTCTAATCTACACATATCAATGTCATGGAGTCCCCTCTAATCTACACATTTTAATGTCATGGAGTCCCCTCTAATCTATAAATATTACTGTCATGGAGTCTTCTCTGATCTATAAATATTAATGTCATGTATTCCCCTCTAATCTATATATATTAGGTCATTCAGTGTCCTATAATCTATACATATTAATGTAAAGGAGTCTCCTCTAATCTATACATATTAATGATGGAGCCTCGTCTAATATATACATATTAATGTCATGGAATCTACTCTAATCTATACATATTAATGTGATGGAGTCTTGTCTAATCTATACATATTAATGTAATTGAGTCCCATCTAATCTATACATATTAATGTCATGGAGTCCCCTCTAATCTATACTTTTCAATGTCATGGAGTCGTCTCTAATCTATACATATTAATCTCATTGAGGCCCCTCTAATCTATACATATTAATGTCATGGAGTCCGATCTAATCTATTCATATTAATGTCATGAAGTCCCCTCCAATCTATACATATTAATGTAATGGAGACCCCTCTAATCGATACATATTAAAGTAGTGGAGTCCCCTCTAATCTATACATATTAATGTCATGGAGTCCCCTCTAATCTATAAATATTAATGTCATGAAGTCCCCTCTAATCTATACATATTAATGTGATGGAGTCTTGTATAATCTATACACATTAATGTCATAGATTCCCCTCTAATCTATACATAATAATGTCATGAAGTCCTCTCTAATCTATACATATTAATGTCATGGAGTCCCCTCTAAATTATACATAATAATGACGTGAAATCTCCTCTAATCTATACATATTAATGTCATGGAGTTCTCTCTAATCTATACATAATAATTTATTGGAGTCCCCTCTAATCTATACATATTAATGTCATGGAGTCCCACTAATCTATACATATTACTGTCATGGAGTCTTCTCTAATCTGTTCATATTAATGTCATGGATTCTCTTCATCTCTACATTTTAATGTCATGGTGTCCCCTCTAATCTATACATAATAATGTCATGGAGTCTCCTCTAATCTATAAATATTAATGTTATGGATTCCTCTCTAATCGATACATATTAATGTCATTGTGTCTCCTCTAATCTATACATATTAATGTCATGCAGTCTGGTCTAAACTATACATATTAATGTCATTGATTCTCCTCTAATCTATACATATTAATGTCATGGAGTCTCGTCTAATCTATACATATTAATGTCATGGAGTCCCCTCTAATCTATAAATATTAATGTCATGGAGTCTCCTCTAATCTATACATATTAATGTCATGGAGTCTCCTCTAATCTATACATATTAATGTCATGGAGTCCCATCTCATCTATACATATTAATGCCATGGAATCCCCTCTAATCTATACAGTGGATAAACAAAGTCTACACACCCCTGTTAAAATGTCAGGTTTCTGTGCTGTAAAAAAATGAGACAAAGATAAATCATTTCAGAACTTTTTCCACCTTTAATGTGACCTATAAACTGTACAACTCAATTGAAAAACAAACTGAAATCTTTTAGGTAGAGGCAAGAAAAAATATAAAAATAAAATAATATGGTTGCATAAGTCTGCACAGCCTTAAACTAATACTTTGTTGAAGCACCTTTTGATTTTATTACAGCACTCAGTCTTTTTGGGTATGAGTCTATCAGCATGGCACATTTTTACTTGGCAAGATTTGCCAACTCTTCTTTGCAAAAACACTCCAAATCTGTCAGATTGCGAGGGCATCTCCTGTGCACAGCCTTCTTCAGATCATCCCACAGATTTTCAATTGGATTCAGGTCTGGGATCTGGCTGGGCCATTCCAAAACCTTTAATCTTCTTCTGGTGAAGCCATTCCTTTGTTGATTTGGATGTATGCTTTGGGTTGTTGTCATGCTGAAAGATGAAGTTCCTCTTCATGTTCAGCTTTCTAGCAGAAGCCTGAAGGTTTTGTGCCAATATTGACTGGTATTTGGAACTGTTCATAATTCCCTCTATCTTAACCAAGGCCCCAGTTCCAGCTGAAGAAAAACAGCCCCAAAGCATGATGCTGCCACCACTATGCTTCACTGTAGGTATTGTGTTCTTTTGGTGATGTGCAGTGTTGTTTTTGCGCCAAACATATCTTTTGGAATTATGGCCAAAAAGTTCAACTTTGGTTTCATCAGACCATAACACCTTTTCCCACATGCATTTTTGGGAGACTTCAGATGTGTTTTTGCAAAATGTAGCCTGGCTTGGATGTTTTTCTTCGTAAGAAAAGGCTTTCATCTTGCCACTCTTCCCCATAGCCCAGACATATAAAGAATAAGGAGATTGTTGTCACATGTACCACACAGCCAGTACTTGCCAGATATTCCTGCAGCTCCTTTAATGTTGCTGTAGGCCTCTTGGTAGCCTCTCAGACCAGTTTTCTTGTCTTTTCATCAATTTTGGAGGGGGCTACAGTTCTTGGTAATGTCATTGTTGTGCCATATTTTCTCCACTTGATGATGACTGTCTTCACTGTGTTCCATGGTATATCTAATGCCTTGGAAATTCTTTTGTACCCTTCTCCTGACTGATACCTTTTAACAATGAGATCCCTCTGATGCTTTGGAAGCTCTCTGTGGACCATGACTTTTGCTGTGGTATGCGACTAAGAAAATTTCAGTAAAGACCAACTAGAGCAGCTGAACTTTATTTGGGGTTAATCAGAGGCACTTTAAATTATGGCAGGTGTATGCTGACTCCTATTTAACACAATTTGGAATGCGATTGCTTAATTCTGAACACAGCTACATCCCCAGTTATAAGAGGGTGTGCAAACTTATGCAACCACATAAGTTTTATTTTATATTTTTTCTTTCCTCCACCTAAAAGATTTCAGTTTGTCTTTCAACTGAGTTATACAGTTTATAGGTCACATTAAAGGTGGAAAAAGTTCTGAAATTATTTATCTTTCTATCATTTTTTTACAGCACAGAAACCTGACATTTTAACAGGGGTGTGTAGACGTTTTATATCCACTGTACATATTAATTCCATGGTGTCCTCTCCAAAATATACATATTAGTATTATGAAGTCACCTTTAATCTACACATATTAAAGTCATGTAGTCCCCTCAAATCTATACATATTAATGTCATGGAGTCTCCTCTATTCTATACATAATAATGCCATGGCGTCCCCTCTAATCTATACATATTACTGTTATGGAGTCCTCTCTAATCTATACATATTACTGTCATGGAGTATCCTCTAATCTATACATATTAATGTCATGGAGTCCCCTCTAATCTATACATAATAATGTCATGGAGTTCCCATAAATCTATACATATTAATGTCATGGAGCCCCTCTAATATTTACATATTAATGTCATGGAGTCCACTCAAATCTATACATATTAATGTCATGGAGTCCCCTCTAATCTATACATATTACTGTTATGGAGTCCTCTCTAATCTATACATATTTATGTCATGGACTCCCCTCCAATCTATACATATTACTGCCATGGAGTCTCTTCTAATCAATACATATTAATCTCATGGAGTCTAAACATATTACTGTCATGGAGTCCCCTCTGATCTATACATATTAATGTGATGGAGTCCCCTCTAATCTATACATATTAATGTAATGGACTCCTCACCTCTAATCTATACATATTAATGTCATAGAGTCCCCTCTAATCTATACATATTAATGTCATGAAGTCTCCTCTAATCTATACATATTAATGTCATGAAGTCCACCTCTAATCTATACATATTAATGCCATGAAGTCTCCTCTAATCTGTACATATTAATGTCATGGAGTCCCCTCTAATCTATACATATGAATGTCATGGAGTCCCCTCTGATCTATACATATTAATGTGATGGAGTCTCATCTAATCTATACATATTAATGCCATGGAGACTCCTCTAATCTATCCATATTAATGTCACGGAGTACCCTTTAATCTATACATATTGATGTCATGGAGTCCCCTCTATTCTATACATATTAATGTCATAGTGTCCCCTCTAATCTATACATATTAATGTCATGGAGTCTCCTCTAATCTATACATATTAATGTCATAGTTTCCCCTTTAATCTATACATATTAATGTCATGGAGTCCTCTCTAATCTATACATATTAATGTCATGGAGTCTCCTCTAATCTATACATATTAATGTCATGGAGTCCCCTCTAATCTATACATATTAATGTGATGGAGTCCTTTCTAATCTATACATATTAATGTCATGGAGTCGCTTCTAATCTATACATATTAATGTCATGGAGTCCCATCTAATCTATACATATTAATGTAATGGAGTCCCATCTAATCTATACATATTAATGTCATGGAGTCCTCTCTAATCTATACATATTATTATCATGGGGTCCTCTCTAATATATACATATTAATGTCATGGAGTCCCTTCTAATCTATACATATTAATGTAATGTATTGTGTTTTATTGTAGTGTGACTGCCTGTAATCCCCTTTATAATCTCTCTATAACTGTGACTAATGGTGATGGTTTGTATAAAGTGTTAGGCAAAGTGGCAGAGCTACTAAATGGTGGGCCCCTGTGCTAATAATTTGGAGCCCCCCCCCCCCCCCCCCCCCCCCACAAAACTTCTGTATCCATCCCTAGGGCTCAATAAAGTAAATCCAAATCTAGATGATGGGATCCCTCCGATGGTGATCACAGCACCTTGATATAAAGTAACGATCTGCCATATTCCTCATTTACTGCCAGTAGCAGGGAGCCCCTTCCCTTTTGTGGGCCCTTTGCTTTGCACCTATTGCACCAGCAGTATCTCCGCCACTGATTTGGTTCTCCTATCTTTAGGACCAGCAGGTAACATCTTGATATGAGATGAGGGCCCTGCTCTGGGTAGACTTTGCTGCACAACATCACTTAGCATTGCAGGTTTTACAAACACCCGGCGTTGCTAATCTGATTATTACTAGAGCCAGGGAAGGAGTATTTAACCCAATCTTAGCAGAATCTGCATAATTTTCCATCCAAATTTGACATTATTAAATAACATTAACAAATGTATATATGAGTACAGAGTAGAATTGATACAGAAGAACGTGTCAGCATAGTTTTTTACAGAAGTTTTTAGTAAGTGTAGACCTTGCTTTTGGATAAAAACTTCTGTAAAAGATATGCTCTGTGCTTATATAGAGCCCTATTCAATTGGCCAAATCGCATTTGAATGAGGCCCCTGGGATATTGGGGGTGGGATGGGGGTGTCACCAGTTTAGCTGTAAACTAGATCAACTTCACATTGAATTATTTGGGTAAATATTTAGAGACTAACCAAGGACTTGTTGTTTAGCCGCTCAGTCGTGTCCGACTCTCTGTGACCCTATGGACCTCAGCACATCTTCTGTCCGTTTATGCCAATCTATAATGTTTTCTTGGCAGACACTTGAGTAGGTGCGAGTTCCTTCTCCAGTGAATTTGTCTGACCTCTCTGCTATGATTTGTCTACATGGTATAGCTCACAGCTTCATTAAGATACCCAAGCCCCTTCACCATGACAAGGTAGCGATCCAGAAGGGGAACCAAGGTAGTGATTATATTTAACTATTCATAGTATTTTGCTTTATTAATTCTGCATAGAGGCAACTCCCTGTATCCACTACCCCTCATCAGTCCGCCATATTAATCCATTTCTATTATTGAGGGTTAAGCTTAGGAATAGAGGGCCCCAGTGCAAAATTATTGGAAAATTCTCTATCCACCCCTTGGGGCAGGTGATTTCACCACGGCATCCTGGGTTTGAATACAGTCAGGGAACCAAGAGGTCACACTTGTCGGTACTTGGTTGGGAGACCACCTGGGAATACCAGGAGCTGTATGCTATGGCCCACTGGAGAAGGAACTGGCAACCCACTCCGGTATCTCTGCTATAAAAACCAAGTGGATCAGCATGGCGTGTTGTTGTCCATAAGGTCACGGAGAGCCGGACATGACTGAGCAACACCATTTACATTTTTATGATAATCAGCTTGCTATAAAGTAATTATCTGCCACCCTCATTGAATAAAGGAAGATTGCACCTGCTGCACCAGCAGTAACTGCATTTAACCCTTTCACCGCTGCTTTTGCCTTGCGATATAACCCTTGTAATTACGTTACCCATTCCCTTAATTCTTTACCAACTATGCAGGTGGGCCACTCCCTGTACCCACTACCTGCTGGTAATGTAGTATCTGATCAGCCTTTTACCCTCAACGCATTTCCGTTTGTTCCGGCATTTCTATTATAAGGGGTTAGTGCGGCATGTTTAACCCTTCCTGCGCCAGCAATGCATTAACCCTTGTGTTGCCGCATTAATATAAATGGTGCGCGGTCATACTCAGTATCACTATACAGTGATGTTTTCCTCTCTCGCACAGATTAGGGAAATCACAAAAGGCACTTACTGCTTGGGCCCAGCCCTCACCCCCTCCACTCCTCCTAAACCCATGTATTTGTGCTTTGCACCATCAGACCCAACAGGCTTTTTGTGTGGCTTGTCCCAGGGGATGTGTTAACCCCACACACACACAATGGTTCAGTCCAGATCTCCTCTCCCCCTCCCCTCTCTATGTGTGCACTCTCCGCTGCTGCCTGTAAACATCCTCACTCTCATCCCCCTGTGATCTCACTGCACCAGGGGATGCTGTGACGGGCAACTTCAGCACCATTCCTCCCCCTACCTGCCTGCCTATGATGGTACAGTCTGCAGAGGGACTCCTGTAATGTATCCTGCTCCATCAATCCTGTCCAGATGCTGGAGAGAGATTACTGGGCTCCTGTACAATTGAGGTGCTTTTGGATTTGTGATGATATCTTAGCCAAGTAAGTAGCATCAACCCCCAGCTTGACAATAAGAGCATCCTCTCACCTCCTCCCATTGCATAGACCACTTTCTCTCTCTATCCATCCTGGGGAGGAGGATCCATCCATCCCCATAGTCCATCCATCCTGATAGAGAGAGAGAAAGGTGGGCCCCCAGCCCCCTGGTCCTACTGGAATTGCTGTATTATTTTGGATGGATTACCAGCCCCTTCTCGCCTGATGCTGGCTGAGTTTAGCAAGTCACTGAGGACCACATTTGGCTTGTGGTGAAGACCGGAGGCTGTGATTGATATAACCTTGTGCAGATACTGCTTTGGTGCAGAAGCTTGGGGTAACATGTAAGTAGCATGGGGTGGGGGCTATTATTAATATATGTACATATGATTGCCAGGTGACCACCTAACTGGAGAGATATCTTGTATGAATATGCAATGCATTTCTGGCCCTCTGCCAGTGTAAGGGTTAAAACCCCCCAAAAAAACTAATGTTTTATTTTCTATGTACGGTAATTTATGATTTTGTCTTTATTTGGATATAAGGTCAAACACTGAGTTACTGAGTGTTTCCTTGGAAAATAATCCTCCATGGATTATTTTATAAGTATACGCATGCAACCAGTTCTTACCCCTTGGCGATGGTGGGCTGTGGTTTCGCACTTTTGGGTCAATGTGGTGCTTAATGGGTGTCATCATTCGGTACATTGGACATTATCGCCTATTTATTAGTGAATTTTGTGGTCTCCTTAATCCATATCTTAGTAATGGTCTGGTTCTGTCTACAAGAGCCAGAGCTCACACCTTGGGTGTCCTTGCACCAGTGAAGATGCCCAATGATATTCTCATATTAACATCTTATCAAGTCTTATAATTTTCCAGCAGGCTAGGCGTAATCTTATCAGCGTCCACATTTCTTTAGTAAATGAAGCAAAAAAATATATATATACAGTATCAAATGCAAATGTAACTTTATATTTCCTATTTATGGCTGGTACCTGATGAGATTAATAATGCTACTGATACTAAACACTTATCTCTGAGTATTAATTTATCTGTAAGGGTTGACAGATGTTTAGTAGCTTGGGGCTGAGGAGTGAGCTGCCCAAGGTCACATTGAGCTGGATGTCCCACTTCAGAGGCCATGCAACAGAACAGAGCACCGGGCTTAATTATTTTGTTAATTCTGGTTTGCTGATGAATAATTTAATGGTTAAACCCAACCAGCCATCCGTCACCTTGGTTCTGACCCGGTTTGACTGTACTAAGGGGTGGGTAGTACTTACCAAAAACTGCGGAAAAAAAGCCTGCTGTGTCACTACATTAACCCTTGTATATCTCAGTGTTTTAGACCTGGCACCAGTTGGTTACCTACCAATTGGGACCACCTTGGATATCCAGAACATTGTAACCCGGTGATACATTTTAATTTAGCACTGATTTGAATAGAATATATTTCAACCATTGCTCATAGTTATAGATAGTGTTAGGACAAAGAGGGATGAGATCAGATAAGGTCTCAGGATCTAGCCCCTCAATATTGTAGAAGACAAGTAATCTGATTTATTTGGTAATGGTTCCATAAAACACAATAACGCTCCACAGGTTCATTTCATATTCGGGAGCCAGGACTTGTGGGTATGTTTTACTTGAGTGAATAATGGGACTGCACTGCTCTGACAAGGTGACTCCTGGGCTCTGCAGTCTGAGGATCATTGCAGCTAGATGTGCTCTCTGTACAATACACAGTATTTGTTGGATGCACCATCGGTGAAGGTTATCCTTACTGTAGTATTGACAAGGTCATCAGCTCCTCCTGAGACGTATTGAGTTATTTTATTTATTTGGTCATTTTTAGCAATTAAGGCAGTCCGCAGTCTGTACAATATGTAAATGTAGTGTACTTAACCCTATTACTGCTGGTATAATCCAGTGCGATGCATGATGGGGGGGGGGGGGTGCAAGGATGAAAATTAATGGGGGCTTATGATAATATTACCTTCTTGTATATTTAGTCTTATCAATCCCTTTCTTGCCACTGTTAAACTTTATATAGATCAATGGTTTCCAAACATTTTCTTCCAATATGTAACCAGGGTCATAGTAGACCTCATAATAATATTTCTCCATACTTCCTAAATGTATAATGCTGGATATATTGGAATATAGACTGTACTTTTATTTTGTAATCCCAGTTCTATGGACTTTACCACTGGTTATCTCACCACTGGTCGTCCATGGACCTCACCACTGGTTGTTCATGGACCTCACCACTGGTTGTTCATGAACTTCACCACTGGTTTTTCATATACCCCACCACTGGTTGTCAATGGGCCACCCAACTGGTTGTTCATGGACCCTATCACTGGTCATCCATGGACCTCACCACTGGTCATCCATTGACCTCACCACTGTTTGACCATTGACCTCACTACTGGTAATCCATGGATCCCACCATTGGTCGTCTATTGAACTCACCAGTGGTTGTTCATGGTCCCCACAACTGGTTGTCCATCAACCTCACCACTGGTTATCCATGGATCTCAGTTTGGGATCCTCTGATATAATAAATAATGTATTTGGCTATCAATCAAATGCTCTGCAATAAATTATGCCGTTGCCAGTGCAGCAAAAGAGGTGCATGAACGCCATATACAGAAATATGCAGCAAATACCTCCTAGTGACCAACTGGTCTATTGGAGATGAAAACTACTGCAGCTTTAACTATATGGGCATCCGATTAGGAAACATGAGGTCGCGAGAAAAGATAATTAATTAGACCCAGTGTATCAATTCCAATATATGTTCAAATTGAGAAAAAAAAACATAAAAGAGCAGGCATACTGTCATAATTATTAATAAAGACGATGTGGTGTGTTCAGATCACTCATGAGGGAATCCCCTTCCCAGGACGTGACTGCGGCAGGTTGACTGAGATGCCGGTTAATGATCTATCAGGAAAGAAACCGGCAAGACGGGAATTAAGAGATACTTATCTGATCAGCGATAGAGACTTTAGCAAGTACTTGTTGTATTATTTTAATTAAAGGCAAAATAAAGTCATGTTATATTTACTAAAAATGCTGAAAAATGTCTGTAAAAGTCAAATTGTGCCATTGTGATATTCTGTAATCCAATAAAGCAGCACAGAGAGAGAAATATGTGGGAAATACAATGTTATATTATATGGTATTGGGGTCCGGTATTATCTGGCCAACTCTATCATCTGGGCTCTAGTTCCCACCCATAGAAGTATAATCAAGCCCCGCCGTGGACCACCCCCAGTCCTCCTCTGTCACTTTTCATTGTTGTAGACACTTCTGGATGGGAAGGGGTTAACTAATTTCATGAAATAACATATAAGCATAGATCTGATGACAGATAAGAATCAGCATGCCCATATATCATGTCTATTCTATCTACATAAAGCTTGGTTTATTTTCTCTTCTGGTTAGGAAGTGATAAAACCGAGCTTGAGCCTACCACACGCACTGGAAGGCTGATCCTATTATCTAAAACTATATCTTTAAAGTTGTAATTTCACATTTTATCCTTAAATTTTCAAACTAGTGACCTCTTGTTCTTAGATTGCTTTATCTGGAGGATACTTCAATCCTGAACTTGGGTGTCTCTCTAATCCCCCTTTCTTTTCTATTCTTTAATCTATGCATATCAATGTCATGGAGTCCCCTCTAATCTATACATATTAATGTCATGGAATCCCCTCTAATCTATACATATTAATATCATGGAGTCCCACTTATATATATATATATATATATATATATATATATATAAATGTCATGGAGTCCCCTCTAATCTATACATATAAATGTCATGGAGTCCCCTCTAATAGATACATATTAATGTAATGGAATCCCCTCTAATCTATACATATTAATGTCATCGGGTCTCCTCTAATCTATACATAATCATATCATGGAATACCCTCTAATCTATACAAATTAATGTCACAGGGTCTACTCTAATCTATACTTATTAATGTAATTAAATCCAGTCTAATCTAAAGATATTAATGTCACGGAGTCTTCTCTAATCTATACATATTATAGTCTTGGAGTCTCCTTTAATCTATACATATTACAGTCATGGAGTCCCCTCTAATCTATACATATTAATGTCATGGAGTCCCCTCTAATCTATACATAATAATGCCATGGAATCTCTGCTAATCTATACATATTAATGTCATGGAGTCTCCTCTAATCTAAACATATTAATGTCACTGAGTCCCATCTAATCTATACATATTAATGTCATGGAGTCTCCTCTAATCTATACATATTAATGTTATGGGGTATTCTCTAATCTATACATATTAATGTCACGGAGTCTCCTCTAATCTATACATATTTATGTCATGGAGTCTCCTCTAATCTATACATATTAAAGTCATGGAGCCCTTCTCATCTATACATATTAATGTCATGGAGTCCCCTCTAATCTATACATAATAATGTCATGGAGTCTCCTCTAATCTATACATATTAATGTCATGGAGTCCCCTCTAATCTACACATATTAATCTTATGGAGTCCCCTCTAATCTATACATATTAATGTCAGGAAGTCCCCTCTAATCTATACATATTACAGTCATGGAGTCCCCTCTAATCTATACATATTACAGTCACAGAGTCTCCTCTAAAATATACATATTAATGTCATGGAGTCCCCTCTAATCTAAACATATTAATGTCACTGAGTCCCTTCTATTCTATATATATTATTATCATGGAGTCCCCTCTAATCTATACATATTAATGTCATGGAGTCCCCTCTAATCTATACATATTATTGTAATGGAGCCCCCTCTAATCTATACATATTAATATCATGGAGTCTCCTCTAATCTATACATATTAATGTCATGGGGTATTCTCTAATCTATACATATTTATGTCATGGAGTCTCCTCTAATCTATACATATTAAAGTCATGGAGCCCTTCTAATCTATACATAATAATGTCATGGAGTCTGCTCTAATCTATACATATTAATGTCATGGAGTCCCCTCTAATCTATACATATTAATGTCATGGAGTCCTCTGTAATCTATACATATTAATGTCATTGAATCCCCTCTAATCTAAACATTTTAATATCACTGAGTCCCCTCTAATCTATACATATTATTATCATGGAATCCACTCTAATCTATACATATTAATGTCATGGAGTCCCCTCTAATCTAGACATATGAATGTCATGGAGTCCTCTCTAATTTGTACATATTAATGTCATGGAGTACCCTCTAATCTATACATATGAATGTCACGGAGTACCCTCTTATATATACATATTAATGTCATGGCGTCCTCTCTAATCTATACATTTTTATGTCATGGAGTCCCCTCTATTCTACACATATTATTGTCATGTAGTTCCCTCTAATTTATACATATTATTGTCATGGAGCCCCTCTAATTTGTACATATTATTGTCATCGAGTCCCTTCTAATCTATACATATTAATGTCATGGAGTCCCCTCTAATCGATCTATATTAATGTAATGGAGTCCCCTCTAATCTATACATAATAATGTCATGGAGTCTCCTCTAATCTATACATATTATTGTCATGGAGTCCCCTCTAATCGATCTATATTAATGTAATGGAGTCCCCTCTAATTTATACATATTAATGTCATAGAGTCCCATCTAATATATACATATTAATGTCAAGGAGTCCTCTCTAATCTATACATATTAATATCATGGAGTCTCCTCTAATCTATACATATTAATCTCATGGAGTTCCCTCTAATCTATACATATTATTGTCATGGAGTCCCTCTAATTTATACATATTACTGTCCTGGACTCCCCTCTAATCTTTACATATTATTGTCATGGAGTCCCCTCTAATTTATACATATTAATGTCATGGAGTCTCCTTAAATCTATAAATATTACTGTCATGGAGTTCCCTCTAATCTATACATATTAATGTCATGAAGTCTCCTCTAATCTATACATATTATTGTCATGGAGTCCCCTCAAATGTATACATATTAATGTCATGGAGTCCCCTCTAATCTATACATATTATTGTAATGGAGCCCCCTCTAATCTATACATATTAATATCATGGAGTCTCCTCTAATCTATACATATTAATGTCATGGGGTATTCTCTAATCTATACATACTAATGTCATGGAGACCCTCGAATCTATACATATTTATGTCATGGAGTCTCCTCTAATCTATACATATTAAAGTCATGGAGCCCTTCTAATCTATACATAATAATGTCATGGAGTCTGCTCTAATCTATACATATTAATGTCATGGAGTCCCCTCTAATCTATACATATTAATGTCATGGAGTGCTCTGTAATCTATACATATTAATGTCATTGAGTCCCCTCTAATCTAAACATTTTAATATCACTGAGTCCCCTCTAATCTATACATATTATTATCATGGAGTCCACTCTAATCTATACATATTAATGTCATGGAGTCCCCTCTAATCTAGACATATGAATGTCATGGAGTCCTCTCTAATTTGTACATATTAATGTCATGGAGTACCCTCTAATCTATACATATGAATGTCACGGAGTACCCTCTTATCTATACATATTAATGTCATGGTGTCCTCTCTAATCTATACATTTTTATGTCATGGAGTCCCCTCTATTCTACACATATTATTGTCATGTAGTTCCCTCTAATTTATACATATTATTGTCATGGAGCCCCTCTAATTTGTACATATTATTGTCATGGAGTCCCTTCTAATCTATACATATTAATGTCATGGAGTCCCCTCTAATCGATCTATATTAATGTAATGGAGTCCCCTCTAATCTATACATAATAATGTCATGGAGTCTCCTCTAATCTATACATATTATTGTCATGGAGTCCCCTCTAATCGATCTATATTAATGTAATGGAGTCCCCTCTAATTTATACATATTAATGTCATAGAGTCCCCTCTAATATATACATATTAATGTCATGGAGTCCTCTCTAATCTATACATATTAATATCATGGAGTCTCCTCTAATCTATACATATTAATCTCATGGAGTTCCCTCTAATCTATACATATTATTGTCATGGAGTCCCTCTAACTTATACATATTACTGTCCTGGACTCCCCTCTAATCTTTACATATTATTGTCATGGAGTCCCCTCTAATTTATACATATTAATGTCATGGAGTCTCCTTTAATCTTTACATATTAATGTCATGGAGTCTCCTCCAATCTATACATATTATTGTCAAGGAGTCCCCTCTAATCTATACATATTAATGTCATGAAGTCTCCTCTAATCTATACATATTATTGTCATGGAGTTCCCTCAAATTTATACATATTAATGTCATGGAGTTCCCTCTAATCTATACATATTATTGTCATGGAGTCCCTCTAATTTATACATATTACTGTCCTGGACTCCCCTCTAATCTTTACATATTATTGTCATGGAGTCCCCTCTAATTTATACATATTAATGTCATGGAGTCTCCTTAAATCTATAAATATTACTGTCATGGAGTTCCCTCTAATCTATACATATTAATGTCATGAAGTCTCCTCTAATCTATACATATTATTGTCATGGAGTCCCCTCAAATGTATACATATTAATGTCATGGAGTCCCCTCTAATCTATACATATTATTGTAATGGAGCCCCCTCTAATCTATACATATTAATATCATGGAGTCTCCTCTAATCTATACATATTAATGTCATGGGGTATTCTCTAATCTATACATACTAATGTCATGGAGACCCTCGAATCTATACATATTTATGTCATGGAGTCTCCTCTAATCTATACATATTAAAGTCATGGAGCCCTTCTAATCTATACATAATAATGTCATGGAGTCTGCTCTAATCTATACATATTAATGTCATGGAGTCCCCTCTAATCTATACATATTAATGTCATGGAGTGCTCTGTAATCTATACATATTAATGTCATTGAGTCCCCTCTAATCTAAACATTTTAATATCACTGAGTCCCCTCTAATCTATACATATTATTATCATGGAGTCCACTCTAATCTATACATATTAATGTCATGGAGTCCCCTCTAATCTAGACATATGAATGTCATGGAGTCCTCTCTAATTTGTACATATTAATGTCATGGAGTACCCTCTAATCTATACATATGAATGTCACGGAGTACCCTCTTATCTATACATATTAATGTCATGGTGTCCTCTCTAATCTATACATTTTTATGTCATGGAGTCCCCTCTATTCTACACATATTATTGTCATGTAGTTCCCTCTAATTTATACATATTATTGTCATGGAGCCCCTCTAATTTGTACATATTATTGTCATGGAGTCCCTTCTAATCTATACATATTAATGTCATGGAGTCCCCTCTAATCGATCTATATTAATGTAATGGAGTCCCCTCTAATCTATACATAATAATGTCATGGAGTCTCCTCTAATCTATACATATTATTGTCATGGAGTCCCCTCTAATCGATCTATATTAATGTAATGGAGTCCCCTCTAATTTATACATATTAATGTCATAGAGTCCCCTCTAATATATACATATTAATGTCATGGAGTCCTCTCTAATCTATACATATTAATATCATGGAGTCTCCTCTAATCTATACATATTAATCTCATGGAGTTCCCTCTAATCTATACATATTATTGTCATGGAGTCCCTCTAACTTATACATATTACTGTCCTGGACTCCCCTCTAATCTTTACATATTATTGTCATGGAGTCCCCTCTAATTTATACATATTAATGTCATGGAGTCTCCTTTAATCTTTACATATTAATGTCATGGAGTCTCCTCCAATCTATACATATTATTGTCAAGGAGTCCCCTCTAATCTATACATATTAATGTCATGAAGTCTCCTCTAATCTATACATATTATTGTCATGGAGTTCCCTCAAATTTATACATATTAATGTCATGGAGTCCCCTCTAATCTATACATATTAATGTCATGGAGTACCCTCTTATCTATACATATTAATGTCATGGCGTCCTCTCTAATCTACACATTTTTATGTCATGGAGTCTCCTCTAATCTATACGTATTAATGTCACTGAGACCCCTCTATTCTATACATATTATTGTCATGTAGTCCCCTCTTATTTATACATATTATTGTCATGGAGACCCTCTAATCTGTACATATTATTGTCATGGAGTCCCCTCTTATCTATACATATTAATGTCATGGAGTCCCCTCTAATCGATCTATATTAATGTAACGGAGTCCCCTCTAATCTATACATATTAATGTCATGGAGTTCCCTCTAATCTTTACATATTAATGTCATGGAGTCCTCTCTAATCTATACATATTAATATCATGGAGTCTCCTCTAATCTATACATATTAATCTCATGGAGTTCCCTCTAATCTATACATATTAATGTCATGGAGTCCTCTCTAATCTATACATATTAATATCATGGAGTCTCCTCTAATCTATACATATTAATCTCATGGAGTTCCCTCTAATCTATACATATTATTGTCATGGAGTCCCTCTAATTTATACATATTACTGTCCTGGACTCCCCTCTCATCTTTACATATTATTTTCATGGAGTCCCCTCTAATTTATACATATTAATGTCATGGAGTCTCCATTAATCTATACATATTACTGTCATGGAGTCCCCTCTAATCTTTACATATTAATGTCATGGAGTCTCCTCTAATCTATACATATTATTGTCAAGGAGTCCCTCTAATCTATACATATTACTGTCATGGAGTTCCCTCTAATCTATACATATTGATGTCATGAAGTCTCCTCTAATCTATACATATTATTGTCATGGAGTCCCCTCTAATCTATACATATTAATGTCATGGAGTCCCCTCTAATCTATACATATTAATGTCATGGAGTACCCTCTTATCTATACATATTAATGTCATGGCGTCCTCTCTAATCTATACATATTAATATCATGGAGTCTCCTCTAATCTATACATATTAATCTCATGGAGTTCCCTCTAATCTATACATAATAATGTCATGGAGTCCTCTCTAATATATACATATTAATATCATGGAGTCTCCTCTAATCTATACATATTAATGTCACAGTGTCCTCTCTAAATCTATACACATTTATGTCATGGAGTCTCCTCTAATTTATACATATTAAGGTCATGGAGCCCTTCTAATCTATACATAATAATGTCATGGAGTCTCCTCTAATCTATACATATTATTGTCATGGAGTCCCCTCTAATTTATACATATTAATGTTATGTAGTCTCCTCTAATCTATACATATTATTGTCATGGAGTCCCTCTAATCTATACATATTATTGTCATGGAGTCCCTCTAATCTATACATATTACTGTCATGGAGTCCCCTCTAATCTATACATATTATTGTCATGGAGTCCCCTCTAATCTATACATATTAAAATCATGGAGTCTCCTTATACATTTTATCCTCGCCCTTCTTTATTCCTAATGTATTATCTTCTTTGGCGTACTCTGCACTTTCCAATGAAGACGCTGCCGGCTCATCTTCCTATTAATAGGCCCATCTTCCTCAGTGACTATGTAAATGGGAATATTAAGACGTGAAGTCCCAGCGTCTTGGAACGTCCCGTCCGCTTCTTGCTTTTACACTTCGCTGGCTCCGGGCGTTCGGTTCCTTCTTTCTATACAGAAACATAAATATTTCACGGTGTGATGGGGAGGCATTAAATATGTAAGATGCTGCAACCCAAAACCACCCACCCCCCCCCCCCCCCCCCCCCCCCATTATAGAGCCTCGGTGCTCGGCAGGACTCCAGAACGACACAGAATTATGTGGCATTTATACCCATTTATTTATATCCCTTATATATATATTTATATATATAATTTTATATATATATATATATATATATATATATATATTTATTTATACATATTTTTTACATTTATACATATACCAGTATATATATATATATATATATATATATATATATAATTACAAGTAATTACACCTAATTTCAGTGTGAAACGTGGTAAGTGAGGTATCATGTACATCAGGGGTGACCAAATTTGGTCCTGGTGGGCCGCACACAGGTCTGGATTTGAGGATATCCCTGCTGCACCCAGGTGAGACTATTCTTCAGTCATCCTGTGCACAGAAAAGAAATCCTCAAATCCAGACCTGTGTGGGCTCTCCAGGACCAAACTTGCCCACCCCTGCTGTACATGGGCCCTCATTCAATTGCAATTTTGCCAATTGAATAAGGCTCTAAATAAGCACATAACATATTTTTTTGTAAAGATGTTTTTGGCTAGTAAACATCTATCCAAAAGCAAGGTCTTCACTAACTAAAAACTTATTTCAAAAAAATATGCTATGTGCTTATTTAGAGCCCTATTCAATTGGCCAAATTGCAATTGAATGAGGCCCATGGTGTTTTGCTGCACATTGTATTTTCTATATAAATTTGCTTTTTCTAGTATTCCTGTATAAATTAATGCTGAAATCCATCAAATCTGCACCTTTTCTGAATTCCTATGATTTTTGTCAGGTTTCCACCCACACAAATCAACAAGACACGCTTCATGGAAAATATTGTAGTAGCTTATATTAAATACCGGATATACAGGTTATACCCGAAAACAAAGGTCTAAGAACCAAGAGGTCACACAACCCTGAAGGCATGCACGTTTGGGCCTGGTCAGTACCAGGAGCTCTATGGTGAAGGAACTGGCAACCAACTCCAGTAAATCTGCCATGAATACCAAGTGGATCAGCATGGTGTGTTGCGGTCCATGAGGTCACGGAGAGTCGGACACAACTGAATGATGCAAACACAAGACAAGAAGGCCTCTCCGCGCTTGTAGAGCAATAGAAAAGCAATATGGTATGGAATATTGCAATGCATTGCAGTGTATGATGCAATTAAAGGGTTAATATAACAAAGGATACCAAGGATCTCCTGATTCGGGCCTACTGCAGAGCGTGTAGGGATCTAAAGTGTTAAGTGGCAAGGTATTCCAAACATGGTCACCATCACAACTAAACTCCTGGTTTGTGGTTGCCATGGCGACGGTGGTTGCTTGGGGGTTTCACTCTAGATTTAGATTTCATAGTGTCCACTTCCAAATTACACCCGGCCCACTGTGGAAAATGTCCCTTATTATTATTATTATTATTATTATTATTATTATTATTATTATAGAAGGAGATGTGATCAGGTTCAGTATTTATTGATTATATGTATTAATTAGGTATAAATAACTAATAATTAATGAGCCACTGTAATGATCATAGAATATGACTTAGTTTATTTAGTAACCAATCAGTAATAAAATCAGCAAATTAATTCAATGTAGACTATAAAACTTACATTTGAACTTGTGACCATTTTCTCTACCCTTATTAGGTATTGTGGGTGGGAGAGGATCTGCCCAGGAGGCTGTACTTATATTTTTGTGGCATGTAGGTTTTGCTGCAATGGCCACATTTTATGACTAAAAGGATGAATAATGACTGCTATCAGGACATTGAAATATATTTAATTTTATTTATATATATATATATATATATATATATATATATATATATATATATATATATATATATATACTACATATTTATTAAATTTATATACTCTATCTCTCTCTTTCTACATATATATATATATATATATATATATATATATATATTATATATATATATATATATATATTATATATATATATATATATATATATATATATATATATATATATATATATATATATATGTGTAGAAAGAGAGAGATAGAGTATATATAATAAATAAATATGTAGTACTAGCGAATTGCCCGTCAAAAAATGACGGCAATGAAATAGTAAGGTAGCTAAATTAGTAAATGAATATATTGTACCTATTTTGAAGCATTGTGATGAAGAGCTGGCAATCTGTGTTGATGTTGCTGCAGCATTAGTGGTGTGGAGCTGCTGTATAAGCATGCTGAATGTGTGCAGTGTAACACTGTGCGTGCGCGAGACCAAACCGTTAGCGTAGTCGTGTACTTCCGCATTGGTGTAAAATGGCGAGTAATGTGTGGTATAGGTCTGTATCGGAATATCCGTAGGTGTTTTGTGGTGTTTTGCGAGTTTCTTGTGGTGTTTTGCGAGTTTAGAGTGCTGTAGCCTCGTTCTCGTTTTGTTCGGCGGCCATTTTTTCTCTCGCTTAGATTTTTTTTTAGTCTCTAAACTGTTTTATTTCGAGTAAAATCGAGGTGTAAGTTGCATTTTTGAGGTCCTGGGTGCTCCCTCTTGGTGTAGGTAAGTTTTTTATGTATGTGCTGTGTGTATGTATTGTGTTTTAAATGTTTGTATGTCGGCGTGTTGCGTCCGATGTTTGCGAGGTCGTAATGTGTGGTAACGTGTTTCGTACGTTGTTTGCGTGCCTCGTAAAATTTAGCGAGTGTCGTAATTTGTGTGTCGTGTTTTTTGAGTAGCGACGTGAATTTTGCGAGGGTTTGAGGCCCTTGCCCAGTGACCTCGCCAGCAACTGAGTCCCTCGCTTCGCGAGGGGCCTCAGTTGCTGGCATGGAGCGCCTTCGGCGCTCCATGCCAGCAACTGAGACCCGTGCCCAGTGACCTCGCCAGCAACTGAGGCCCTCGCTTCGCGAGGGGCCTCAGTTGCTGGCATGGAGCGCCTTCGGCGCTCCATGCCAGCAACTGAGGCCCTTGCCCAGTGACCTCGCTACGCGAGGGCCGCGGCTCGCTGCGCGAGCCGCGGCCCTCGCTTCGCGAGGGCCGCGGCTCGCTACGCGAGGGCCGCGGCTCGCTTCGCGAGCCGCGGCCCTCGCTTCGCGAGGGCCGCGGGCTCGCTACGCGAGCCCGCAAGCGTGAGCAACGACTCGTACGCTCACAACTATATATGTGATATACTATATATATATATGAATATATATATATAAAATTAATTAATTAAATATAAATATATATTGTTCTCTATTCTGAACTTGAATTGATAATGTGCATCATGTTGTAAAATAAATAAATACAGGCATCCATTTTTTTATTCCCTTATGCTTTAATGATGACCGACATTTTGTTTTTGTTCCTAAAACGCTTGAAAATCTGGGAAATGTAGGAGGAATTGTGGGTTCAGATAACATCTCTATTCCCTTTTATTGAAAACAAGCCCCCTAAATAGCACTTTAGAACTCAGTGGAAGAGTAAGCTCCCACAGGATAACCCTCCCCTTAAAGCGACAGGCAGACTAGAAGTCTAAGATGGACACAATCAGAGATTGTAGTTGTTTATTCATTCAGTCATGTCTGACTCTCTGTGACCCTAAGGACTGCAACACGCCAGGCACATCTATTATTATTATTAGTCTTTATTTGTAAGTACCAACATATTCTGTGGTGCTGTCTATCGTCAGGTCTTAGTATTACATACCTGCTAATGTGGTTATTCTGTTACATATTTCACAAATATGTGCTGATTTGATCAAACTGCAACAAATGACCCCCTATTATATGAGCACAGTCTGCTTGTCTTTCTATGTGATGGCATATAACATATACTCCAATACCACTGGGATGTTAGACCTCCTCCTTTATCAAGCACTCTTAGCATAATAAGATGCACATTAGCTTAAAGGAGCTGCACAAACAATGCTGAATATTTCAGCAATATATTACTGTAGATAAAAGCAGCTAGTACAATGCACTGTAAATTTCTCATTTTTATTATCGAAGAGTGGGCTGATTTTAAATAGTTATATTATATATATATATATATATATATATATATATATATATATATATATATATATATATGTAACATTCAATACTTCCATATATATTTTCCTTTTCTTTAAGAAAGTATAAAGGGGGGTATAGTGGAGGGGGTGAGGAAGGTAAGAGTTAAGTGGTGGCTGAGGTGTGTTTTTTTAAGGCTGTTTAATCTGCTGGCTCTCTCTTTAAGAGCGCCTAAGCACGCAGCCAGTTTGTATACACTGAGCACTTGCAGTCTTGAAAGGAAAAAGTGACAGTGGCGCCTTGTTGTGAGTGACAAGATGGAAGTCCCCAGCCTCCTGCTCATCCCCTCAGCATCACCAGCGCTATTTATAGCCGCGCGTGCAGTTACTAGGCTGCAGGGGGGGAGGCTGCACACTGGGGAGGGGGATCACTGCTCTAGTGCTGGGGGGGAGGCTGCACACTGGGTAGAGGGATCACTGCTCTAGTGCTGGGGGGGAGGCTGCACACTGGGGAGGGGGATCACTGCTCTAGTGCAGCGGGGGAGGCTGCACCCTGGGGAGGGGGATCACTGCTCTAGTGCAGCGGGGGAGGCTGCACCCTGGGGAGGGAGATCACTGCTCTAGTGCATGGGGGAGGCTGCACACTGGGGAGGGGGATCACTGCTCTAGTGCTGGGGGGGAGGCTGCACACTGGGGAGGGGGATCACTGCTCTAGTGCAGCGGGGGAGGCTGCACCCTGGGGAGGGGGATCACTGCTCTAGTGCTGGGGGGGAGGCTGCACACTGGGGAGGGGGATCACTGCTCTAGTGCAGCGGGGGAGGCTGCACCCTGGGGAGGGAGATCACGGCTCTAATGCAGGGGGGAGGCTGCACACTGGGAAAGGGGGATCACGCCTCTAGTGCAGGGGGGAGGGTGCACACTGAGGAGGTGATCACGGCTCTAGTGCTGGGGAGGAGTCTGCACACTGGGGAGGGGGATCACTGCTCTAGTGCAGCGGGGAGGCTGCACACTGGGGAGGGGGATCACTGCTCTAGTGCAGCGGGGGAGGCTGCACCGTGGGGAGGGTGATCACTGCTCTAGTGCATGGGGGAGGCTGCACACTGTGGAGGGGGATCACGGCTCTAGTGCCGGGGAGGTGGGCTGCACACTGGTGGGGGATCACAGCTCTAGTGCAAGGGGAGGCTGCACACTGGGGAGGAGAATCACTGCTCTAGTGCAGGGGGGAGGCTGCACACTGGGGAACGGGATTAAGTCTCTAGTGCAGGGGGGGAGGCTGCACACTGGGGGGGGGGGGATTACGGCTCTAGAGCATGGGGGAGGGTGCACACTGGGGAGTAGGATCTCGGCCCTAGCGCAGGGAGGGAGGCTGCACACTTGGGAGGGGAATCACTTATCTAGTGCAGGGGGAGGCTGCAAAACTGGGGAGGGGGATCACGGCTCTAATGCAGGGGGAGGGTGCACACGGAGGAGGGGATCATGGCTCTAGTGCTGGGGGGGGGGGGGAGGATTCACACTGGGGAGGGGAATCACTGCTCTAGTGCAGGTGGGAGGCTGCACACTGGGGAGGGGGATCACAGCTCTAGTGCAGGGGGGCTGCACACTGGGGAGGGGATTACGGCTTTAGTGCAGGGGGGCTGCACACTGGGGAGGGGGATCACTGCTCTAGTGCAGGGGGTATGCTGCACACTGGGGAGGGGGATCATGGCTCTAGCACAAGGGGGAGGGTGCACACTGGGGAGTGGGATCACGGCTATAGTGCAGGGGGGAGGCTGCACACTGGGGAGGGGGATCAGGGCTCTAATGCAGGGGGGAGGCTGCACACTGGGAAAGGGGGATCACGCCTCTAGTGCAGGGGGGAGGGTGCACACGGAGGAGGTGATCACGGCTCTAGTGCTGGGGAGGAGTCTGCACACTGGGGAGGGGGCTCACCGCTCTAGTCCTGGGGGGAGTTTGTACACTGGGGAGGGGGATCACTGCTCTAGTGCAGCGGGGAGGCTGCATACTGGGGACGGGGATCATAGCTCTAGGGCAGGAGGGCTTCACACTGGGAAGGGGATTACGGCTCTAGTGCAGGGGGGGGCTGCACACTGGGGAGGGGGATTACGGCTCTAAAACAGGGGGGAGGGTGCACACTGGGAAGGGGGATCACGGCTCTAGTGCAGGGGGGAGGCTGCACACTGGGGAAGGGATCACGGCTCTATTGCAGGGGTAAGGGTGCAAACTGGGGAGAGGGATCACGGTTCTAGTGCAGGGGGGGAAGCTGCACACTGGGGAGAGGGATCATGGTTCTAGTGCAGGTGTGTGCACACTGGGGAGGGGGATCACTGCTCACACTGCACACTGGGGAGGGGGATCATGGCTCTAGCACAAGGGGGAGGGTGCACACTGGGGAGTGGAATCATGGCTCTAGCGCAAGGGGGAGGCTGCACATTGGGGAGGGAGGTCACTGCTATAGTGCAGGGGGGGGGGCTGCACACTGGGGAGAGGGATCACGGCTCTAATGCAGGGGGAGGCTGCACACTGGGAAAGGGGGATCACGCCTCTAGTGCAGGGGGGAGGGTGCAAACTGGGGAAGGGGATCACGGATTTAGTGCAGGGGGAGGCTGCACACTGGGGAGGGGATCACAGCTCTAGTGCAGGGGGATGCACACTGGGGAGGGGGATCAGTGCTCTAGTGCAGGAGGGAGGCTGTACACTGGGGAGGGGGATCACGGCTTTACTGCAGGGGGGAGGGTGCACACTCGGAGGAGGGGGGGGACAGCTCTAGTTCAGGGAGGAGGCTGTATACTGGGGAGGGGGGTCAAGGCTCTAGTCCAGGGGGGAGGCTACACACGGGGGAGGGGTATCACGGCTCTAACGCAGGGGGGAGGGTACACACTGGGGAGGGGGATCACGGCTCTAGTGCAGGGCGGAGGTTGCACATGGAGGAGGGGATTATGGCTCTAGTGCAGAGAGGAGGGTGCACACTGTGGACAGGGATCACGGCTCTAGTGCAGGGGGGGGCTGTACACTGGGGAGGGGGATCATGGCTCTACTGCAGGTGGGAGGCTGCACACTGGGGAGGGGGTTCACGGTTCTAGTGCAGGTGGGAGGCTGCACACTGGGAGGGGGATCACGGCTCTAGTGCAGGTGGGAGGCTGCACGCTGGGGAGGGGGATCACGGCTCTAGTGCAGGGGGGAGGCTGCACACTGGGAAGGGGGATCAAGGCTCTAGAGCGGGGGTAGGGTGCACACTGGGGAGGGGATCACGGAACTAGCACAATGGGGAAGGGGGATCACGGTTCTAGTGCAGGGGAAGGCTGCACACTGGGGAGAGGGATAGAGGGATCACGGTTCTAGTGCAGGGGGGGAAGCTGCACACTGAGGAGGGGGATCACTGCTCTAGTGCAGATGGGAGGCTGCACACTGGGGAGGGGGTTCACTGTTCTAGTGCAGGTGGGAGGCTGCACACTGGGAGGGGGATCACGGCTCTAGTGCAGATGGGAGGCTGCACACTGGGGAGGGGGATCACTGTTCTAGTGAAGGTGGGAGGCTGCACACTGGGGAGGGGGATCACGGCTCTAGTGCAGCGGGGAGGCTGCACACTGGGGAGGGGGGTCACCGCTCTAGTGCAGCGGGGAGGCTGCATACTGGGGAGGGGGATCACAGCTCTAGTGCAGGGGGGCTTCACACTGGGAAGGGGATTACGGCTCTAGTGCAGGGGGGGCTGCACACTGGGGAGGGGGATTATGGCTCTAGTGCAGGGGGGGGCTGCACACTGGGGAGGGGGATTATGGCTCTAGAGCAGGGGGGAGGGTGCACACTGGGAAGGGGGATCACGGCTCTAGTGCAGGGGGGAGGCTGCACACTGGGGAGGGGATCATGGCTCTATTGCAGGGGGAAGGGTGCAAACTGGGGAGAGGGATCACGGTTCTAGTGCAGGGGGGAAGCTGCACACTGGGGAGAGGGCTCATGGTTCTAGTGCAGGGGTGTGCACACTGGGGAGGGGGATCACTGCTCACACTGCACACTGGGGAGGGGGATCATGGCTCTAGCACAAGAGGGAGGGTGCACACTGGGGAGTGGGATCACGGCTCTAGCGCAAGGGGGAGGCTGCACATTGGGGAGGGAGGTCACTGCTATAGTGCGGGGGGGGGGCTGCACACTGGGGAGGGGGATCACGGTTCTAGTGCAGGGAGGAGGGTTCACACTGGGGAGTGGGATCACGGCTCTAATGGCGGGGCGGAGGCTGCACACTGGGAAAGGGGGATCACGCCTCTAGTGCAGGGGGGAGGGTGCACATTGGGGAGGGAGGTCACTGCTATAGTGCCGGGGGGGCTGCACACTGGGGAGGGGGATCACGGTTCTAGTGCAGGGAGGAGGGTGCACACTGGGGAGTGGGATCACGGCTCTAATGGCGGGGCGGAGGCTGCACACTGGGAAAGGGGGATCACGCCTCTAGTGCAGGGGGGAGGGTGCACATTGGGGAGGGAGGTCACTGCTATAGTGCGGGGGGGGGGGGGGCTGCACACTGGGGAGGGGGATCACGGTTCTAGTGCAGGGGGGAGGCTGCACACTTGGGAGGGGGATCACGGCTCTAATGGCGGGGCGGAGGCTGCACACTGGGAAAGGGGGATCACGCCTCTAGTGCAGGGGGGAGGGTGCACACGGAGGAGGGAGATCACGGCTCTAGTGCTGGGGAGGAGTCTGCACACTGGGGAGGGGGCTCACCGCTCTAGTGCTGAGGGGAGGCTGCACACTGGGGAGGGGGATCACAGCTCTAGTGCAGCGGGGGAGGCTGCACACTGGGGAGGGGATCACGGATTTAGTGCAGGGGGAGGCTGCACACTGGGGAGGGGATCACGGATTTAGTGCAGGGGGAGGCTGCACACTGGGGAGGGGATCACAGCTCTAGTGCAGGGGGGAGGTTGCACATGGAGGAGGGGATTATGGCTCTAGTGCAGGGGGGAGGCTGCACACTGTGGACAGGGATCTCGGCTCCAGTGCAGGGGGGGGGGGGGGGCTGTACACTGGGGAGGGTGATCATGGCTCTAATGCAGGTGGGAGGCTGCACACTGGGGAGGGGGTTCACGGTTCTAGTGCAGGTGGGAGGCTGCACACTGGGAGGGGGATCACGGCTCTAGTGCAGGTGGGAGGCTGCACACTGGGGAGGGGGATCACGGCTCTAGTGCAGGGGGGAGGCTGCACACTGGGAAGGGGGATCATAGCTCTAGTGCTGGGGGAAGGCTGCACACTGGGGAGGGGATCACGGCTCTAGTTCAGGGGGGAGGGTGCATACTGGAGAGGGGGATCACTACTCTAATTCTGGGGGGAGGCTGCACACTGGGGAGGGGGATCACAGATTTAGTGCAGGGGGATGGGTGCACACTGGAGAGGTGGATCACTGCTCTAGTGCAGGGGGGAGGCTCCACACTGGGGAGGGGAATCAAGGCTCTAGAGCGGAGGTAGGGTGCACACTGGGGAGGGGATCACGGCACTAGTGCATGGGGGAGGCAGCACAATGGGGAAGGGGGATCACGGTTCTAGTGCTGGGGAAGGCTGCACACTTGGGAGAGGGATAGAGGGATCACAGTTCTAGTGCAGGGGGGGAAGCTGCACACTGAGGAGGGGGATCACTGCTCTAGTGCAGATGGGAGGCTGCACACTGGGGAGGGGGATCACTGTTCTAGTGCAGGTGGGAAGCTGCCCACTGGGGAGGGGGATCACTGCTCTAGTGCAGATGGGAGGCTGCACACTGGGGAGGGGGATCACTGTTCTAGTGCAGGTGGGAGGCTGCACACTTGGGAGGAGGATCACGGCTCTAGAGCAGGGGGAGGCTGCACACTGGGGAGGGGGGTCACTGCTCTAGTGCAGGTGGGAGGCTGCATACGGGGGGTTCACAGCTCTAGTGCAGGGGGGCTGCACACTGGGGAGGGGGATTTACGGCTCTAGAGCAGGGGGAGGGTGCACACTGGGGAGGGGATTTATGGCTCTAGTGCATGGGAGGCAGCACACTGGGGAGGGGGATCACTGCTGTAGTGCAGGGGGTATGCTGCACACTGGGGAGGGGGATCACGGCTCTAGAGCAGGGGGGAGGGTGCACACTGGGAAGGGGGATCATGGCTCTAGTGCAGGGGGGGACTGCACACTGGGGAGGGAATCACGGCTCTAGTGCAGGGGGGAGGCAGCACAATGGGGAGGGGGATAACAGTTCTAATGCAGGGGAAGGCTTCACACTGGGGAGAGGGATCACGGTTGTAGTGGAGGGGGGAAGCCTCACACTGGGGAGGGGGATCACCGCTCTAGTGCAGGTGGAAGTCTGCACACTGGAGAGGGAGAACACGGTTCTAATGCAGGGGGGAGGGTGCACACTGGGGAGGGGGATCACGGCTCCAGTGCAGGGGAAAGGCTACACACTGGGGAGGGGGATCACGGTTCTAGTGCAGAGGGGAGGCTTCACAATGGGAAGGGGGATCACGGTTCTAGTGCAGGGGGGGGAAAGCTGCACACTGGGGAGAGGGATCATGGTTCTAGTGCAGGGGGGGGTGCATACTGGGGAGGGGGATCACTGCTCCTGTGCAAGGGGGAGGCTGCACACTGGGGAGGGGGATCATGGCTCTAGTGCAGGGGGGGAGGCTGCACACAGGGGAGGGGGATCCCAATACTAAGAATCACCTAAAAAACAACTTGTCATTGTCCTTGTAAGAGCGTTTCTGCATCCTAGTAACATATATATATATATATATACACATCCCCTTCTGCATCACTACCTTGTCGTGGTTAGGGGCTTGTGAACTTTAATGAAATTGTGAGCTAAACCATGTAGGGTCACCCAACATGGACAGGTCATAGCATAGATGTCAGACAAATCACAGTCCACTGGAGAAGGAACTGGCAACCCACTCCAATATTTTGGATGAGCACAACCAGATACAAGATATGCCCGGTGTGGTCTGTAGGGTCATGGAGAGTTGGGCATGACTGAATGACTAAACAACAAACAGATAATAACAATTATTGAAACTTTCTACGTCGAACCTACATTGAAGTTTACCATTTTGAGCCGTCAGTCAGCTTTTCTGATCTACTCACAAACAGATTCATATTTATTGTTAATGAGAATGCATTGCTATTAATTGCTGACACATAAGGTCTGTTGTCTTGAGTACACTGGGCCTGAGCATGTCTTGTCTTTGTTTTGTACAGGCAGTCACACTCAAGACATTATATCTGAAATGCTGGCTGACAGCTCAATATGGCAAACTTTGGTAGTTTACTGTAAGAAGATGCATTTTTAATGTAATACTTGTTATTACATATAGCTTTAAATGATAGAATCTTAGATTTAAATGATACATAGAAAAGTCCCATTTATTGCAAAAATTTAAAGTACACAGAAAAAATAAACATGATTCCTGTGATGAAGAGCTTCGTACGAAACGCGTAAGAGACTTATATCTGAACTTCCTTCCATCATCTGCTTTTTTTGAATGTATTGCTTCTTAGCAATAAAAGTTAAGTTTTACCTTGGATCACATTCCAGGAACAAGACCCCATTCCTTGTTATATTTCCTAATCATTCTAATTAAAACGTTTGCCCAAAAAGGTGCTGTCGTATACTGCAAAATGCCCCCTTCTGGGTCTCTACCTTGTCGTCGTGAAGGGGCTTGTTTACTCCAATGAAGCTGTGAGCTATACTATGTAGGGTCACCCAAGATGGGCAGGTCATAGCAGAGAACACCATGTAGCGTCACCCAAGATGGATAGGTCAACTGAAGAAGAAACTGGCAACCCACTCCAATAACTTTGCCAAGTAAACCTTATGGATAAGCACAACCTGACACAAGATTTGCCTGGCAGGCTGTGGTCCATAGTGTCACAGAGAGTCGGACACAGCTGAATGACTGAACAACAGTAACTTGGAATTCACGGCTATTCCATTTATTCTAGTGGATCACATATTATAATTGTCTAACTGCGATCCGTCGTCACGCTTCAGACGAATCGCAGTTTGACAATTATAAAGTGCTGCGCATTGCGCAGAGCGCGGCCCGAGCCGCGCATGCGCAGAGCGCGGCCCGAGCCGCGCATGCGCAGAGCGCGGCCCGAGCCGCGCATGCGCAGAGCGCGGCGCGAGCCGCGCTTGCGCGCAGCGCGGCCCGACACAAGTGAAGGAGGGGGGGTAGAGGCACAGAGGGAGAGTGGGGAAGAGGGGGGGGAGAGGCACAGAGGGAGAGTGGGGAAGAGGGGGGGGAGAGGCACGGCACAGAGGGAGAGTGGGGAAGAGGCACAGAGGGAGAGTGGGGAAGAGACACAGAGGGAGGGGGAAGAGACACAGAGGGAGGGGGGAGAGACACAGAGGGATAGGTGGGAAAGAGACACAGGGGAGGTAGAGGAGGGGGAAAAGACACACGGGAGGGAGAACAGTGGGAAGATACACATGGGAGGGAAATGGGGGGGGGGGAGAGGGGAACAGACACAGGGGGAAGGGGGAAAGAGACACCGGCCAGGGGGGAACAGGCACAGAGGGAGAGGGGGGAAGAGGCACAGAGGGAGAGTGGGGAAGAGGGGAGGGAGAGTGGGGGAGAGTGGGGAAGAGAGGCACAGAGGGAGAGTGGGGAAGAGGGGAGGGAGAGTGGGGAAGAGGGGGGGGAGAGGCACAGAGGGAGAGTGGGGAAGAGGGGGGGAGAGGCACAGAGGGAGAGTGGGGAAGAGACACAGAGGGAGGGGGAAGAGACACAGAGGGAGGGGGGAGAGACACAGAGGGATAGGTGGGAAAGAGACACAGGGGAGGTAGAGGAGGGGGAAAAGACACACGGGAGGGAGAACAGGGGGAAGATACACATGGGAGGGAAATGGGGGGGGGGGGAGAGGGGAACAGACACAGGGGGAAGGGGGAAAGAGACACCGGCCAGGGGGGAACAGGCACAGAGGGAGAGGGGGGAAGAGGCACAGAGGGAGAGGGGGGAAGAGACACAGGGGGGAGAGATACAGAGGGTGAGGGAGGAAGAGACACAGAGGGAAAGGGGGGAAGAGGTACAGAGAGAGGGGGGGAAAGAGGCACAGAGGGGGGGGAACAGAGGAAGGGGTGAAGAGACACAGTGGCGAGACACACAGAGAGAGGCGGGGGAAGAGGCACAGAGGGAGAGGGTGGAAGACACAGAGGGTGAGGGGGAAGAGACAGGGAGGAAGAGGCACAGAAAGAGGAAGGGGAAGAGACACAGGGGAGTGAGAGGAGGGGGAAGAGACACAGGGGAGAGAGTGCAGGGGGGAAGATACACAAGGAAGGGAAATGGAGACACGAGGAAGGCCGGAACAGACACAGGGGGAGGGGGAAAGAGACACAGGCCAGGGGGGAACAGACACAGGGGAGGGTTGGGGGAGACACAGGGGGGGGGAAGAGATGCATGGGAGGGAGAAGGGGGAAAGAGACACAGGGGAGGAGTTTAGAGACACGGGAGGGAGAGGGAGGTAAAAACACAGGGGGGCAGGAGATACAAAGGAGGTAGACGAGGTGGAAGGAGACACAAGGGAGGGAGAGGAGGGGGGAAATAAGACACGAGGGAGGAAGTAGACAGAGGGAGAGACTCGCAATGAGCTCCAAAGGGGCTCATTGCAAGGCCTGTGATGAGCGCCAAAGGCGCTCATCACAAGGCCAGTAAAGTAGAGGGGGAGAGGCTTACATTGTGTGGCAAACAGCATTGCCAGGCTTCAGTTTTTATTGCCGTCATTTTTGACGGGCAAGTCGCTAGTACATATATATATTCAAGAAGCTCTAAGACTAGATGGGTCCTTCTGAGGAACTGGAGAGTACCTTCCTCACCCATAGAAAGCCTATTTACCCAGGTTCATCTCCATTCATTTCCACTCCATTACTTTCTACTGCTCTTTAATCAATTCTCATTATCGTTCTAATTCATTTATGCATAGGTGTGATATTGTTGTTCAGTTGTGTCTGACTCTTCATTACCATATGGACCACAGCATGCCATATCTCTAGTTTTGCTTATCCATAAGGTTTTATTGGCAAAGATACTGGAGTGGATGCCAGTTTCTTTTCCAGTGAGATATCCGGAGATACTGCTGGTGCAAGAGGTGCATTGCATTGCCTCGCCCCTGAATAGATAAACTTTTTTTTATAATATATATATTTTTTACTGTTATTAGTAGTGTAGTGGGGGAAGACAAAGAGGAAGTTGTGAGGAAGCCAAGGCCCAGAGAAGGAAGAAGGGAGTGCAGAGGAGGTAGAAGGGCCCACAGGAGGAAGTGAGGGAGGAGGGCCCAGAAAAGGAATTGAGGGAGGAAGGCCCAGAGGAGGAAGGAGCGCCCTGAGGAGGAAGTGAGGAAGGATGCGCAGAGGAGGCAAGAGGCTCCTGAGGAGGAAGTGACAGAAGAAGGCCCAGAGGAGGAAGTGAGGAAAAAGGGCCCAGAGGTGGAAGTGAGGGAGGAGGGCTAAGAGGAGCAAGGAGGGCTCAGAGGAGGAAGTGAAGAAGGAGGGCTTGGAAGGAAGTGAGGAAGAAGGGCCCAGAGGAGGAAGTGAGGGAGAAGGGCACATAGGAGTGAGGAGGACACAGAGGAGGAAGTGAGGGAGAAGGGCCCAAAGGAGGTAGGAGGACCCAGAGGAGGAAGTGAGGGAGGAGGACCCAGAGGAGGAAGTGAGCAAGAAAGCCCAGAGGTGAAAGTAATAATTTTGGGCCCCCATGAGGAAGGGAGGGAGGAGGGCCCAGAGGTGGATGTGAGGGAAAAGAGCTCAGAGGGGAAAGTGAGGGGGAGGGCCCAGAGCAGTAAGTGAGGGGGGGAGGCCCAGAGGAAGAAGTGAGAGGAACGACCCAGAGGAGGAAGTGAGAGAGGAGGGCCCACAGGAAGGAAGGGAGAGGGACGAGAGCCCAGAGGAGAAAGTTAGAGGGACAAGGGCCCAGACAAAGAAATGAGAGGGCTGGCTCAGAGGAGGAAGTATGGGGGTTGGACCCAGAGGAGGAAGTGAGGGCGGAGGGCTCAGAGGAGGAATTGTAGACCCAGAGGAGGAAGGGGGACGAGCTCAGAGGAGGAAGTGAAGGCCAAGAGGAAGAATGGTGGGAGAAAGGCCCAAGGGGGAGCATGGAAAGGGAACAGGCAATTCCTTCCTGTCTAAATTGTTTTTGCACCGGGGCCCTCCATTCACAGACTCTGCCACTGTTTACTGCAGTAAATAAGTCAAAGCGCGCCTTTAACTCTCTAAAAAAAAAAGAGTAATTATTATCTGACTCAAAGTCCTTGCAACAAACATCACTGGCACTCATTTATTTTCTAATGATGCCATCATCTTATGTCTATTTTACCACATTAAATCAATAATTGTCTCAAGATATGAGATTTCCTGGGCGTTACTTCCCTTTCATTTTTTGTTGTTTTCTATTCCCTTCGGGAACCTGTGGTTCAGCTGTAAATCTTTCTTAATGAGTTTGGAGACTTAATTTTTAGCCGGACATGAGCAGTCATAAGATTTCCAACAAAGCGTTGTATTAACCCGTACCACCTTATTTTTACTACTCTAGTTTACCCACAAATTTGGGCTACCATGGAGATATCTCCAAGGATTTCCTGTTGCTGCCGTTTCTGCAAAGAGGAAGGCTTCTGTGAAACAAGGGAGAACATTTAACAAATGTTTACTGATTGATTTATGGTAATAATGTGGAATGAACTAGTCAAACCAAATAAATGTCCAATAGATGCTCTGACAGAGCTCGTTATGTATTGATAATAAAATACATATTTAATGACGCATAATAGTAATTTTCTGAATTCAATACATTTTAAATTAGATTATCAGTCTGAAATTGAGCTGATTGTCTCCACCCTGATAAGGTCATCAAGGGGATGTTGGAATCAGCTTAGAGTTGACTTTATGGCTACGGGCTACTTGGGCATATTTATTAACTGGCCCAGAGTATCAAGGTGCACTCCGAGAGTGCGCAAGTCTCACCTGATTATACAACAGCAATTGGATAGGTCAGTCCCAGCTGTTCACATCTAAATAGACATTTCTGTAAAGAGTGGAGTGGATGATTTAAGATGATCAGTGGAGTGTGTCATTTAATATACTTGTTAACATTTTTTTTTAATCATTTTTGCTTTTTGCCAGACCCCTCAATGATTACCCATATCCTGTAAAATGAATGAATTACGTTTTTAGCCCAAGTCTCCAAATTATCCCTAAACATGTGTCGTTTTTGAGAATCCTATGAGGTGGACCAAGCTTGTCCATCTCAAGTCTTTGAGGACCGGAACAAGCAAGAACTTCAGGATATTTTTGTGCGACAATAAATAAAGTAAAGTAAATCAAAATCATTGAGCCACTGTTTGACTCATTTGTTCTATACATAAAGGTTAATAAAAAATCAAATATAATAATGTAATTCCCATATGGTCTTGTCCATTGGCTTTGGCCCGTCACTTCCTCAGTTACAGTGCTTCCATATCTGATGGACACTGCTGATAGACTATGGCATTGCCTAATGAGTTGAACAGTTTTGTGTACAGATTTATTTACTTTTTTATGTCCATATCAAAGTTTTTTTGTAGGTGTGGTTCTTTTTTTTTATGTATTTTTGACCCAAATGAAAAGATTATTCCATGTTTGGAGGTGCACACCCAATGTTTTGTATTATTTCGATATAAATAATATACCATTCCACCAAAGTTTACAATTTTTGTAACAATATATGTGGTTAAAAAGTCAAACGTGGACCTTCAACCTAATCATTTCATTCAGTCATTAATCCATTAACATTATCATTATAGATGTCACACTCAAAGACCTGTATTTGCAGCACTCCTCAGTCTCCCTACTTATGTTTGTTCTTAAATTGAGCGCCTCTGATCTTGTTTTTGGAAAGGTATGCAAATTACTTTTTGGATGTAGTCTCCTTTAATGTCATAGGGGGCTTCAGACTTGGACTCCTTGCTCACTGCTCATTAGTAAGTGCAGCTACACCTCACCGACCAGGCCTAGGAGAACCCAACATGTACGTGTGGGGTTTGCTTCTGTTCAGTGTATGATCACGTCTCCTGTTCAGGGTAGAATTGCCTGGTATTTCGGGGCTGGATCACTTTTTAAGTGAGTGATATACTACAAGATATTTCTCCCTGTGAGCGACAGAGTTGAGCTAAGAGATGATGCTCTCAGAGTAGATGTCCAGACCTATAGAAACCTACTTAGGTGTAGTTTATTCTCAAGTTGAGCTCCTCTGATCTTGTTTTTGTATCTGCCTAATGAAGCAGACAACTGTCCAATGCAAGATATCTCGATTGGTTGGATACAAAGAGATCTCTGTTGTAACGGAGTTACAAGAAAACATGAGACGGACGATTTGCTTCTTACTTCACATCAGCTGATAGATCATTTTGGACTTTTGTTCCAATTAGTGCTTTGGAGAGAAATCAATTCACACCTTTCAGTTTATATAACAAGATGGCCTCTCTTTGGGGAATTACCACTGCGATTCCCACCCCTCTATCCCTGAGGAATTCAGGGACAAACAACAAAATACCAAAGTCCAGACGTAACCCTTAATCCGACAAACTGTATCCATGATTTGAGAGACCTGTCCTGCAGTACTATGGTGAATGTGTAGATACAATCACCCTGTATTGTATTACAGGTATAGAAGTGATTGGATTGCAGGTATAGCGGTTATTGCATTAGTCTGAAATCAAGGTGTGCTGACCAGTATCAGTGTACAGATCATTTTTTCTCAGTGATTTATAGGTATAGAAACTTCTTGGCTTTCAGTACAGTATATTACAGATACACCAAAGGCGCTCATTGCAGCCAGCGGCGCAGTACATAGACGAGCATCACAAAGCGAGGCTCGCAAGCAGAGCAGCACTGTTCAAGCGTGTAACTCTACAAACCCACCCAAAAAACTAATCCTGTACAAAAAATTCTAACACACTCACACACAGCACAGGGGAAGACACAGGAAGCCTGGGAGTGAGGTTGCAAGCGAATTACACCCATATTTGACGTTTTTCGTCACTCGAAAATCGCCTAAGCAAAGAAAAAAATGGTGGACGAAAAAAGTAACATTTCTGAAACAGCATGAAAACGAGGCTGAGCAACGCAAGGCTCGCAAACCTTACAAAATACACGAACAACGCCAGGCACGCAGGACTTTGAAAATAGAGCCAACGCCAGTCACCGCGCACCACGCAAACATTCAGCAGACACACAGAGGAGAAACACACAGGGAAGGGACAGGGGGGAGATGGTGGAAAGAGAGACATGGCATTCCCAAGCACTAAACTTGCAGGTTAACAAACTCTGCAATGAGCGGCCCGTACAGTAGGCGAAAGGAAAGGCGAAGGCGCTCATCGAGGGGCTCAAGATGAGCACTGCGAGCAGAGAGGCTTGCAATGAGCGCAGGCGTGAGTAAAGGCTCGCAATGAGTGCCGAAGGCGCTCATGGGAGCGCTCAGCGTGGAGCTCGTGGTGAGCGCCAAAGGTGATCAGTGCAAAGCAGGAAACTTGAAGTACATGGGGGGAGAGTCTTGCAATGTGCGCCGAAGGTGCTCTGAGGACCAAACGCCTCACATTGTGTGGCAAACAGCATTGCCAGCCTTACAATTTTATTCCCATCATTTTTGACGGGCAAGTTCCTAGTATTGATTATAACAGGTAGACATTTATCCTCTAGCCACTCTTATAGCTTGAGTAAATGTATATGAATTGAAAGTAAATGTATATACATAACAAGACCCACTGAGACTATAGGTGAAGTTCATGTGGTTTGTTTTATAATGCAAAGCATGGCTCAAAAACGTGCAGATAACTAGGATGGAGACTTGGTCATACACCCAATGAGATTCTTCATTTGACTAATTAGGCATGTGAATGGTTGGATGGAACAATCTGTGCTCAAGCATTGCCACATTGGCATGATATCTCCTGTGCTAGCTTTACAGGGAAGAAGTGATGTTCTGTGATGGTTTGCAAGAGGTGAAAAGTAATATACTTTTCTTGAGTTTGATGTTCATTTTAATGGAAGACAACTTAAATTCATCTTTTTTTGGGATACAAGACTGTTGTTAAATGTAATTTAAAGGAACTCTGTTTTTTTATATTCCTTATTGAAGACTTTGGCTGTGTTATGTGTATAATATTTTTACAAAGATTAAAATAATTAATTATAGTAGTTAATTTCATTTTAATGGAAGGTGTATCCTAACATCCCTGGATTGCTACCTTGTCGTGGTGAAGGGGATTGTGTACCCCATTGAAGCTGTGAGCTAAACCATGTGGCATCACCCAAGATGGGCAGGTCATAGCAGAGAGGTCAGACAATTTGCGGTCCACTGGAGAAGGCAATGGCAACCCACTCCAGTATATTGGCCAAGAAAACCTTATGGATAAGCATAACCTGAGACATGGTGTCGTGGAGAGTCAGACACTACTGATCAACCAAACATCCTAACTTAGTACATTTATGTTTTGGATTTAAGCCTAATATTAAATTTAATTAGATTTTTTATTTTAAGTTGTTTTTAATTTTTCCAAGGTATGTTTTGGGTTTTGTAACAATACAATGCGAGACCATAATTGTGTATTAAGTTATATTTTAGCACCCTGCACAGCCAAGATGTTGAGCATGTGAAGGCAAATGCCTCTGAGATTCACCTTACCTTCTACAAAAAAGCATCATGACTTGGCCCAGGTACATCATAGGGTCGTTGTAGACAAATAAATCGCCATGTCTTGCAGTGCTATCAATTCATACTGCACTAAATTAGTATATAATAATACTAATTATTATTATTATTATTATTATAGTTCATTTATAACGTGTCGACATATTCCGTAGCGCTGTACATAAGTTAAGTTCAGAGAAAGATAAATACAAATGAACAAATAGCAAAGCAAGGAGGGCCCTGTCTTTGAGATAGGAATCCAATGCCCATGGTGCATTCCCAAAGTACTTAGGATAGAAACTCGCAGACTTACAATCTAAGGTATAGTGAATGGTAAAAGAGAGGTCATAAGCGTGTTAGGGTGGAAGGTGATACGCTTCTTTAAAGAGATGCATTTTAAGTGAGGTTTTAATTGTTTTGAGGCAAGAGGATATTCTGGTGGAGCGAGGCAAGGAGTTCCAGAGACTAGGGGCAGCACAAGAAAAGTCCTGGAGGCGGGAGTGAGAGGAGGTGACAAAAGTTGTAGAAAGAAGAAGGTCATTAGCAGAACAAAGAGGGCGGGTGGGGGAGTATTTGGAGATGAGAGCAGAGATTATGGAAGCAGAGTAACCATCACTGTTTAGTACAACAAATCAGCCCAATTCATTCAAGAGCGGCTTCAGAGGGACCATTTTGACTTCTTTAATATGACAGCTTTGTCTTTCCCATGTTACACAGACAATTAAGCCTGAGACCAGCTGATATGACACTTTTAATAAGAACATGGACTGGACGGGATCCAATTATAAAAATTCCATTGATTTCAAACGGCGTGCTGTTCCCCTTTTAGCGCACATTAGCAGGGTTATAATAACTGCTAATGAGATGTGTTTTACTGCACACTGATTCCCAGCACAAAACTAAGGTATTTTTAGATTTCACTTTGTGTCCAGAAATCTGCTCATTGGGAACACTATAAAACCTACCCTAAGTATGAGGTGTGTGAAGAAGTTCACAATGACCCCCTTTGTTGTTTTTGTTAAGTCGTTCGGTCATGGCCGACTGTCCGTGACCCTCTTGGGCCCCATCACGCCAGGCACATCTTGTCTCTGGTTGTACTTAGCCATAAGGTGTTCTTGGCAAAGATACTGGAGTGGGTTGCGAGTTTCTTCTACAGTGGACCACTATTGATCTGACCTGCCCATCTTTGGTGACCCTCAAAGCGTCACTGGAGTACCAAAACCCCTTCACCACGACAATTTATCTTCCTTTTTCCATCTTTTCTGCTGCCATCTGTAAGTTTCCATCATAAGTCTAGTAGCCTTAAAGGAACACTTATTTTGTACAAGCATGACCATGTTTGAATCAGTACAAAAGTCATTTATTGCATGAATATTTTTTTTTAATCAAATGTCCTCTTTCTGATTCAAGAAAGAAAACAGTTATTTCCATGACCGTTTAAAGAGAAATATTATTTATCTTTTCTGCACTACACTTATGTTTTTCATTTTTGTAATTGTTGAATAGTTCACTGTAAATCCTCCAATTGTCTTTCCACATGTCTGTGTGCTTGCGTCGTTCAGCTGTGTCCGACTCTCTGTGACCTCATAGACCATAACACACCAGGCATATTGTTATGTTCATGGTAATACTGATCCACTTGGCTTTCATGGCAGAGATATTGGAGTGGGTTGCCAGTTCCTTCTCCAGTGGGCCACAGCATACAGCTGCTGGTATTCCTAGTTAGTCTCCCATCCAAGTACTGACCAGGCCCAATGCTGCATGGCTTCAGGGTGGTGTGATTTCCACATATAAATAGCTTAATATTTCTTGTACATGTATCGTCATAGCTTGTCTCTTTAACGCACTGTGCTATACAAATAAAGATACATACGTACCACCGAGCATTTTGTCAGCTCTGTTACCATGCCGACCGAGCTGGTCCTGCCCCTGTTGCTAGGGAATACTAGCCTTTTGCCGGCAATGTATAGTATGGATTCTAATATAACGGGCATGGATGGGATTCACTAGGGATATGTATCTATTTACTTTTATGTACTTTATTTTATCAAGAAAAGATTAAAAAAGATAATTTTTTTGCTGCATAAAATTATACAATGTTTACCTGTTTGAGTCGGCCCTCTGTAGCTCATGCAGCTCATGAATACATACATGGTGAAGTGCAGTGAGCCTGTCAGCGACCTCTTTCAAGTAACATTAATTTTGCCACTGATCGGTTACTATGAGACAGCGCAACCCCTGCATTTAGACATATGCTGCCTTCGTGAGCTGCAGAGGGCAGACCCATACAGGGATTATTTGTAAAATTTTAGGCAGAAAAACAGAGCTTATAAGCATTTCTTAATAAAATAAAGTACATAAAAATAAATAGATGCACAGGGATAGTATATTCCTATAAAAAATGCTTTTTGTATAATATTTTCATATAAAAAATGTATACCTATATGATATAAATGTTTTTAAAATCTTTCTTTATGTATGTAATAGTTCAGAAGCTTATAATTATGTATAATACAATCATTTATAATTATTTAATTTGTTACATTTGTATACAGAGCTTTTATCCTATGTGCTTTATATAGTTATGAAACGGTACATCATTGTTTTGGAGCATAAAGGACATTTACTGTACAAAGATTATACAGGAGGTCCCCGGGTTACGGATGAGATCCTGAGAACGTCTTTAGGCCGGATTTGTATGTAAGTCAGACTCCTGAGGGATAATAATAAAAACGACATTATAATGGCTCATATGTGGTGATAATAATGCAGTATAATACTATAATAATAACAAAAATAATAATACCCTGTACTGTAATAACAATGGGCTTGAAAATAGTGCAACAATCCAAGATCAGGGTTATGGTGCGAGTACGTCAAGCAAAGATATCAGGAGAAGTGGTGTCAGGGGTGCGTTTCTGCCTAGACCCACAAAGTCCCATGCCTAGGGCAGCACATTTTCAGGGGGCAGCATACTGCCTGCATTGAAAAAATAATAATAATAATATATATATATATATATATATATATATATATATATATATGCACAGAAATGTTTATATACAGCAATATTCCTGCCTGTGAGTACACTTGGTGCTTTGTGACATACTATATATATATATCCTAGCGACTCGCCTGTCAAAACTGACGGCAATAAAATTAGAAACCTCGAAATGCTGTTTGCCACACATTGCGAGCCTCTCCCCCCTCTACTTTACGGTCCTTCAACGATCATTGCAGGCTGTGCCCGTAAACTTTGCCACTCAACGCGGGCCGCTCCTGTGTCTCTTTCCCTCTCCCTCCCCTGTGTCTCTTTTCCCTCTCTCCATCCCGTCTCTTTCCCCTCTCCCTCCCCTGTGTCTCTTTCTCCCTCTCTTCCTCCCCTGTGTCTCTTTGCCCCCCTCTTTTCCTTCGCTGTGTCTCTCCCCCCCCCCTCTCCCTCCCCTGTGTCTCTTTCCCCCACTCCCTCCCCAGCATCTCTTTCCCCCCTCTCCCTCCCTGGTGTCTCTCCTCCCACCTCCCTCCCCTGTGTCTCTTCCCCCCCTTCCCTCCCCTCTCTCATTTGTGGGCTTGGCGGCGTTTGAACCTGCAAGACTTGAAGCTTAAATCAGTATTGCTCCAAGGCTTTTTGGCTTGAAAAAAAGTTACAGGTTTAACGCCGCCATTTTTTTCAAGGCCATAACTCAGCAGCTGTTGGGAGGCCACCAAAAGAGGCCAATTGATTAGCAAAATAGCTTTCAACCTCACTTATGGACTCCCTGCCCCAGCTGGTAGCTGATTTTCTATTCAATTGGCCTTTTTGGCGGCCTCCCCATGGCAGCGTTTTTTTTTTTACCACGCCTGTAACTCGGAATCCGGTCGGAGCCTCTTTTGCGAGCCTTGCGATGAGCACCTTTGGCGCTCACCACGGGCTTCACAATGAGCGCCTCATTGCGGGCCTCACGATGAGCACCAAAGGCCTACAACCTTCGTCGCTTATCGCAACCCTCGCAATGAGCGCCTTTTGTGCTCATTGCGAGCCTCTCCCCTCATCTGTAATAGACAGGAGGAGAGGCTCATGATGAGTGCCGAAGGTGCTCAGAGGGGTCAGAACCTTGCATTGTGTGGCAAACAGCATTGCCAGGCTTCAAATTTTATTGCTGTCATTTTTGAAGGGCAATTCCCTAGTATATACTGTATATTATATTCAAAGCCACTGAAACTGATTTAAACTGCTTATTAGTATGGGGCAGAAAATAAACATGTGTGGGATTGTTTACGTTTGCCTACTTATAAATCTGGCCGGCACGCAGACCGTCGCTCGCTGGAGACCAGCACACCGAGAACTGCGCTCTGATGTCGCTCTGCTCTCCAGCCTGCCAAGAGGCTGCCAAGGCTAAGGTAAGGGGCTATATAGTTGGGGGGCAGTGGGACAGTGGCATGTGTAACACCCTTACCTTAGCCTTGGCAGCCTCCAGTAAATAAGAGATTGGGGCCTCTGTAGCAGATGGGATGTAGGCTGGCATGCTATTTATGCTACTTAGAACTGCAGGCTGGAGCGCAGAGCGTCATCAGGGCGCAGTTCTCGTCTGGCCATATGTAAGGCACAGAATTGGAAATGTATCTTTAACATCTAACTCCCCCCAGTACCCCCCCCCCCCCCCCCCAATCAGGGGAATTTACACTTCAGCCTGAGCCATGGTATGATGTCATGGTGTAATCTGACCAATCAGACCACTGTATACCTGCCGGTAAGGGTCCCTGACTGAGAGATGCAACAGTGCAGAACTGTGGAAGATTTAATTACACGCCAAACTGTCAAATGGAGGCTTTCAGTGAGCATTCCAGCAAAATATATCCGTATGAAATGCCAGGCACTGATATCGTTATGAAAATCCTGTATTAACAAACACAAAACAAACAAGTAAGATTTGAACACTGGTATCATGATGCCTTTAAAGGGCCACTGTGGTTGCGAATTTTCATATAGTTGTTTTGAGAAAATACATTTCTAAATGTGATAATGGGCAAAATGTACGTAAAATAATAAGCACTGGCTCTTATATATATATATATATATATATACTAGCGACTTGCCCGTCAAAAATGACGGCAATAAATTGAAGCCTGGCAATGGTGTTTGTCACACACTGCGAGCCTCTCCCCCCCTCTACTTTATTGGCCTCGCGATGAGCGCCTTTGGCGCTAATCACGGGCCTCGCAATGAGCGCCTTCGGCGCTCATTGCGAGCCTCTCTACCCCTCTACTTGACGGGAGGGGCTCATTGCGAACCTCTCCCCCTCTACTTTACTGGCCTTGCGATAAGCTCCTTCAGCGCTCATCTAGGGCCTTGCAATGAGTGGCTTTGGAACTCATTGTGAGCCTCTCCCGCCCTCTACTTCCTCTCCCTCCCCTGTGTCTCTTCCCCCTCTCCCTCCCCTGTGTCTCTTTCCCCCTCTCCCTCCCCTGTGTCTCTTTCCCCTCTCCCTCCCCTGTGTCTCTTTCCCCCCTCTCCCTCCCCTGTGTCTCTTTCCCCCCTCTCCCTCCCCTGTGTCTCTTTCCCCCCTCTCCCTTCCTTGTTTCTCCTTCCCCCTCTCCTGTCTCTTTCCCCCCTCTCCCTTCCTTATTTCTCCTTCCCCCTCTCCCTCCCCTGTGTCTCTTCCCCCTCTCCCACTCCTGTGTCTCTTCCCCCTCTCCCACTCCTGTGTCTTTCTCCCTCCCCTGTGTCTCTTCACCCCGTCTCCCTCCCCTGTGTCTCTTCACCCCGTCTCCCTACCCTGTGTCTCTGCCCCCCTCATCCCTCCCCTGTGTCTCTCCACCCCCCTCATCCCTCCCCTGTGTCTCTCCACCCCCTGACCCTCATCTTTTCCCCCCTCCGCTGTGTCTCCTCCCCCATGTCTATTCCTCCCCTCCCTCCCGTTTCTCTTCCTCCCCTACCATTTCTCTTCCTCCCCTCCTCTCCATCCCCTGTGTCTCTCTTCCCCCTCCTCTCCCTCCCCTGTGTTTCTCTTCCCCCTCCTCTTCTCGCTCCCCTGTGCCTCTCTTCCCCCTTCCCTGTGTCTCTCTTCCTCTCCCCTGTATCTCACTTCCCCTGTCCCCTGTGTCTCTCTTCCCCTCCCCTGTATCTCACTTCCCCTGTCCCCTGTGTCTCTCTTCCCCTCCCCTGTATCTCACTTCCCCTGTGTCTCTCTTCCCACCTCCTCTCGTGTCTCTATTCCCCTCCTCCTCTCCCTCCCTCATGTATCTCTTCCCCTGCTTCTCCCCTCCTTGTCACTCTTCCCCGTGTCTCTCTCCCTCACCTCATTGCTGTAGATGCGCGCGCGCGCACGCTTATGTGACGTCTTCGCGTGCGCGCGCACGCTTGTCTGCCCGGCTACCCGCGCACGCGACGTCTTCGCGTGTGCGCGCGCGCACGCTTGCCGGCTACCCGTGCACGCCTGCAGTAGGGCTGATGGGAGCCATGGTGAAACTGCGAGTTGTCGTCAGTTGCGACCCTTCCTTTGCGAGGGCCGCAAAGCGTGACGACAACTCGCAGTAAGACAATTATAATATGTGATATATATATATATATATATATATATATATATACAGGGTCAAGTCACATTATTATGTCCACCTCCTACTTTTGACGTCAACAGTGCGTATCCAATGAAATATATCACGTGTCGTGAGTTGGCTTGGTGGGTATAGGAGGTGACATGTAGGCATTCTGCAAACATATCAACCATCGCTGTCTTAAGTAAAATGTGCAATTTATCCGACTTTGAAAAGGGGGTTGATCATTGGTTTTCGGCCAAGGGTGGCAGTATTTCTGAAACAGCTCAGTTTGTGAACTATTTGCGTGTTGCTGTGGATAAAATGTACCATGACTGGACAAATGGCACCATTGCAAATAAATGGTGTAGAAACTGTGGAGCACCATGTGCCATTGATGTCAGAACCAGGGGGCTACCAGACGTGTGTCTAAAATGACAGTACAGCCAACCCTGCTGCGTATGAGGCTCCAAAGCAAACGGCTGGTTACTGCGCCCATGCTGACGAAGGTTTATTATCCGAAACGGATTCAATTTGCACAACAGTACCGAGATTGGACCTCTTCTGATTGGCAAAGGGTTTCCTTCTCTGTAAAACCTAAGAGAACAAAAACTCTGCAACCATTGTTGGAAGAACACGAGCTGGTGGCGGCAGAGTTATAGTCTGGGGACTGTTTTCTTGGCTTCGTCGGGGTCCACTCATACCTCTGGGAGGCTCTCTCTGGGTTATCTATCCATCCTTGCAGAACAAGTACACCGATACATGGTGACTGTCTTCCCTGGAGCTGATGGGATCTTCCAGCAGGACAATGCAACATGTCATATGGCCAGAATTGTCCCGGAGTGTTTGGAGAAGCACGACAAAGACTTCCAAGTACTTCCCTGGCCTCCAAATTCCCTGGACTGGAAGCCCATCGAGCTCCTGTGGGACCTCCTCGATCGCCATGTTTACCGTATAGATCCTCCACCATGCCTTCTTCAGCAGCTGTTGGATGCACTGCAGTCTGCATGGCTCCAGATACCCGCGCCAACCTTCCAGAATCTGATGGACTCACCACCATGCCGTCTAGCTGCTGTCTGTGCTGCACACAGAGGTTTGTGAGATATTAGCTGGTGGTCATAATAATCAGACTCGACTGTGTCTAAATGTGTGTGTGTGTGTATATATATATATATATATATATATATATATATATATTTGCAAATGGCAATAAAACAATTACTGCTGCAACCAAAATATATCAGCTTATTCATTTAGGTTCTTTAGACATTCTCTTGCAATACAGACATGTATTAGCATTCAGAGGGCTTTTATAATTTTTGGACAATTTGGGAACCTGATGGAACGTACATATAAGCTCTTTGAATTTTGCATTGCAAAAACTAGTTTGGGGGAAAATCTCATGTTTGCAAGTGGTCCTTTTAAGGATAAAATGATGGATCACCATCTCTTGTTTGGACAGTTGGGTCTCCTCTACATATTACTTTACAATCTGCCATTATTCGTATATATAAAGCGCTGATGAATGTCAATGTCCAGGCTCTTCCAGGGGAGATTGCTGCAGCCAGTTATACAATGCACACGCGGAATGCTGAGTGACCTCCTATGGGATATATTGTAACAGATAAAACACTTTTAGTGTCTGCAGAATTTTCTTATTAATGAACTTGTATAACACATTAAGGCTTATTTAGTGCTCCAAACACCAACATCAGTGACCAGTTTGGGGATTATTCAATCCACAGGGGCAGTGGGTTAGTTATGAGAATGATGTAAATAGGTTTATAGGTATATATAAGTTTCCTGGGTTTCAAAAGTTTGGTAAGAAACAGGCAGTGCTTATCAGAAGAAGATGAGTTATATAGATATGTTCAGTGTATTTACAAAGTTATAGGCAGGAAAGTAAAATCCAGCTTTGCACACCCACAGGGAGCTCACATAACCAAGTATGCATAGGAAAGGCAGCCAGGTACAGAGTCTGACTTTCCAAAGAAAGTACTTGCTGCAGGATGGAATTGCATGTTTGGGTGGGGTCTGAGCACAAGGATATATATATAGAGAGTAAGAATACATATCCCAGGCTGCTTTGCAACATAGAAACCCCAGAGTTTGAAACAAATATTTCAGCAAACTTCTGCTTTCTCCTGATTGGGCAAAATAATTAATGAATTGTATGCTGCTCATAGCAGGGATTTTCAGGGGTGTCAACTGACAAAAGCCTCAACTTGCAAGCTGAAAAGATTTAGAAAACATCAGGGTGAGTTTGTAAATGCTTATTTTGGTATTTTTTTATCAAAACAAATGTTTGCATACACTACTAATTCTCCTCTATCAGATGCATTGATAATCCAGGACATTTAGATATGCCTTGAAGCTTTTATTTTAACAGAACACACGGCTCTACATCAGGTAAGCTGTTAAAGAAATAATGTAAAGAAGTGTGTTACAAAGGAAAAGCATTAGTAGTAGGCAAGCAATGCAACAAAGTGACAGGGAAAGCCAGTAGGATGCTTGGATTTATCAGTTGAGGAATTATCAGTATTAATGTCCATCTATAGACCCCTCATCAGACCTTACGTGGATACTGTGTCCAGTTCTGAGACAGGATCCAAGAGGATATTAATAAATTAGAGACAATTCAAAGGATGGCGACTAAAGGAGGACCTAATTTTGGCGCTGTGGAATCATTATGGTTTCTGTTTAAGCTTATAAGGGATCACGTCTCAGCAGTATTTTGCAGAATATTGCTGAGAGATGTTCACTGATTCCTTAGTATAAAACACAGCACACCTAGTCCTACAGAGTCTGTGTCTGCATGAGCTGCAAAGGACAGAGCTAAGCAGGTAATATTTGTTTGCTTTTAGGCAGTAAAAATAGAGCTTATAAGCACTTCTTAATAAAATTAAGTAAATAGATACACAGGTATGTTATTTACCTAACCTTCCAAATCCCTTTAAGTGGATGTTTTCTCTCTGTGAAAGACACCTCTGAATTTGCTGTTCTTTAGAGTCTTGCCAGTAAGGTTTGAAGACATTTCTGGAAGTCTTATTACTGAAAAAAAAACTGTCATTACTCTAAAGGGACCCTTTAAGCCCAACAGCAAGTTAGTTACATTTTAAATAACATTAAGAACCAGCTGTACATTGTACTAGCCATTGTTCTCTACAGTAAATCATTAATTGATTAGTTACAAAATGAACAACATTTTTTCCTAACTACAGCGATTCTTTAAGTTCCACTCAAACATCCGTATTATATACAGGTATACCCTGTTTAGTGCGGTATATGCGTTCCTGCAAAATTGCGCTATTCGGGGCATTATTAGCCACATTAAATTGGGGCTACATTTTAAAATGTATCCCATAACTTCAATTTTACGTGTTACGGCTATTCAATTAGCCCCTAATGCAGCCGGCAGAGGACTTGCGGGTTAAGAAGCAGGAGGACCGAAAATAGCCTACGATTTGAGCTACTTTGAACTTTGCTGCCGTAAATCCTTTGCTCTCTCAAGCCCGTAACCTCTACATTTCCAATCATGCTATTAAATTGCAACAAAGTCACTCGCGAGCAAGCCTGTAACACGCAAATGGAGCCCAAAGCCCAACGTGTTCTCAAGAGGACCCGCAAGGGGGGTAAAATACAATACGTAGCACTTGTAATGCAAATAAAAACACACTACTGTACAATTATTAAAAGTGAAAGTGATGTTAGGTCTTAGAATAAATAGCACAGCATTCTCAAGCCCACAAATCTGCCCGAAAAATACTTTATTTCATGATTATACTCTCTCCAGTCTCTTCAATTATGCCATTGCCATCAGGCTCACCAGCATACCTAGTCTCGGCTCCATCATCAGGCTCTCCAGTCTCTTCAATTATGTCATTGCCATCAGGCTCATCACTATACATAGACTCGGCTCCATCATCAGGCTGTCCAATGTCATATTTACCATCAGGCTCACCAGTCTGTCCAGTTTCAACTTTATCACCAGGCTCAATCTCACATTCACCTTCAAGCTCACCCATTTGGCCATTCCCTGATCCATCCTCAGGCTCACCTGTCTGTACACCCTTGGCTTTATCATCAGGCACAGTAGTCTGCACAGCCACAGCTTTATCATTGTGCGTGGTAGTCTGCACAGCCTCAGCTTTATCATTGGGCTCAGTAGTCTGCACAGCCTCAGCTTTATCATTGGTCTCAGTAGTCTGCACAGCCTCAGCTTTATCATTGGGCTCAGTAGTCTGCACATCCTCAGCTTTATCATTGGGCTCAGTAGTCTGCACAACCTCAGCTTTATCATTGGGCTCAGTGGTCTGCACATCCTCAGCTTTATCATTGGGCTCAGTAGTCTGCACATCCTCAGCTTTATCATTGGTCTCAGTAGTCTGCACAGCCTCAGCTTTATCATTGGGCTCAGTGGTCTGCACATCCTCAGCTTTATCATTGGGCTCAGTAGTCTGCACAGCCTCAGCTTTATCATTGGGCTCAGTAGTCTGCACATCCTCAGCTTTATCATTGGGCTCGGTAGTCTGCACAGCCTCAGCTTTATCATTGGGCTCAGTAGTCTGCACATCCTCAGCTTTATCATTGGGCTCAGTAGTCTGCACATCCTCAGCTTTATCATTGGGCTTGGTAGTCTGCACATCCTCAGCTTTATCATTGGGCACAGTAGTCTGCACAGCCTCAGCTTTCTCATTGGGCTCAGCAGTCTGCACAGCCTCAGCTTTCTCTTTGGGCACAGTAGTCTGCACAGCCTCAGCTTTATCATTGGGCTCAGTGGTCTGCACAGCCTCAGCTTTATCATTGGGCTCGGTAGTCTGCACATCCTCAGCTTTATCATTGTGCTCTGTAGTCTGCACAGCCTCCGCTTTATTAATGGGCTCAGTGGTCTGCACAGCCTCAGCTTTATCATTGGGCTCAGTAGTCTGCACATCCTCAGCTTTATCATTGGGCTTGGTAGTCTGCACAGCCTCAGCTTTATCATTGGGCTCAGTAGTCTGCACATCCTCAGTTTTATCATTGGGCCCGGTAGTCTGCACATCCTCAGTTTATCATTGGGCTCAGTAGTCTGCACAGCCTCAGCTTTATCATTGGTCTCAGTAGTTTGCACAGCCTCAGCTTTATCATTGGGTTCAGTGGTCTGCACAGCCACAGCTTTATCATTGGGCTCAGTGGTCTGCAGAGCCTCAGCTTTATCATTGAGCTCAGTAGTCTGCACATCCTCAGCTTTATCATTGGGCTCAGTAGTCTGCACATCTTCAGCTTTATCATTGGGCTCGGCAGTCTGCACATCCTCAGCTTTATCATTGGGCTCAGCAGTCTGCATAGCCTCAGCTTTATCATTGGGCTCAGTGGTATGCACAGCCTCAGCTTTATCATTGGGCTCAGTGGTATGCACAGCCTCCGCTTTATCATTGGGCTCAGTGGTATGCACAGCCTCCGCTTTATCATTGGGCTCAGTGGTCTGCACAGCCTCAGCTTTATCATTGGGCTCAGTGGTATGCACAGCCTCCGCTTTATCATTGGGCTCAGTGGTCTGCACAGCCTCAGCTTTATCATTGGGCTCAGTGGTATGCACAGCCTCAGCTTTATCATTGGGCTCAGTGGTATGCACAGCCTCAGCTTTATCATTGGGCTCAGTGGTATGCACAGCCTCCGCTTTATCATTGGGCTCAGTGGTCTGCACAGCCTCAGCTTTATCATTGGGCACAGTAGTCTGCACAGCCTCAGCTTTATCATTGGGCACAGTAGTCTGCACAGCATCAGCTTTATCATTGTGCTCAGTAGTCTGCATAGTCTCAGCTTTATCATTGGGCTCAGTGTTCTGCACAGCCTCAGCTTTATCATTGGGATCAGTAGTCTGCACAGCCTCAGCTTTATCATTGGGCTCAGTGGTCTGCACAGCCTCAGCTTTATCATTGGGCACAGTAGTCTGCACAGCCTCAGCTTTATCATTGTGCTCTGTAGTCTGCACAGCCTCAGCTTTATCATTGGGCTCAGTAGTCTGCATTGCCACAGCTTTATCATTGGGCTTGGTAGTCTGCACAGCCTCAGCTTTCTCATTGGGCTCAGCAGTCTGCACAGCCTCAGCTTTATCATTGTGCTCTGTAGTCTGCACAGCCTCCGCTTTATCAATGGGCTCAGTGGTCTGCACAGCCTCAGCTTTATCATTGGGCTCAGTAGTCTGCACAGCCTCAGCTTTATCATTGGGCACAGTAGTCTGCACAGCATCAGCTTTATCATTGTGCTCAGTAGTCTGCACAGCATCAGCTTTATCATTGTGCTCAGTAGTCTGCACAGTCTCAGCTTTATCATTGGGCTCAGTAGTCTGCACAGCATCAGCTTTATCATTGTGCTCAGTAGTCTGCATAGTCTCAGCTTTATCATTGGGCTCAGTAGTCTGCACAGCCTCAGCTTTATCATTGGGATCAGTAGTCTGCACAGCCTCAGCTTTATCATTGGGCTCAGTGGTCTGCACAGCCTCAGCTTTATCATTGGGCACAGTAGTCTGCACAGCCTCAGCTTTATCATTGTGCTCAGTAGTCTGCATAGTCTCAGCTTTATCATTGGGCTCAGTAGTCTGCACAGCCTCAGCTTTATCATTGGGCTCAGTAGTCTGCACAGCCTCAGCTTTATCATTGGGCTCAGTGGTCTGCACAGTCTCAGCTTTATCATTGGGCTTGGTAGCCAGCACAGCCTCAGCTTTATCATTGGGCTCAGCGGTCTGCACAGCCTCAGCTTTATCATTGGGCTCAGCAGTCTGCACAGCCTCCGCTTTATCATTGTGCTCAGTAGTCTGCATAGTCTCAGCTTTATCAATGGGCTCAGTGGTCTGCACAGCCTCAGCTTTATCATTGGGCTCAACAGCCTGCACAGCCTCAGTTTTTTATTAGGCTCAGTAGTCTGCATAGTCTCAGCTTTATCAATGGGCTCAGCGGTCTGCACAGCCTCAGCTTTATCATTGGGCTCAGTAGTCTGCATAGTCTCAGCTTTATCAATGGGCTCAGTGGTCTGCACAGCCTCAGCTTTATCATTGGGCTCAACAGTCTGCAGAGCCTCAGCTTTATCATTGGGCTCTGTAGTCTGCACAGCCTCAGCTTTATCATTGGGCTCAGTGGTCTGTACAGCCTCAGCTTTATCATTGGGCTCAGCAGTCTACACAGCCTCAGCTTTATCATTGGGCTCAGTAGTCTGCATAGTCTCAGCTTTATCAATGGGCTCAGTGGTTTGCACAGCCTCTGCTTTATCATTGGGCTCAGTATTCTGCACAGCCTCAGCTTTATCATTGGGCTCAGTGGTCGGCACAGCCTCTGCTTTATCATTGGGCTCAGTAGCCTGCACACCCTCAGCTTTATCATTGGGCTCAGTAGTCTCCACAACCTCAGCTTTATCATTGGGCTCAGTAGTCTGCACATCCTCAGCTTTATCATTGGATTCGGTAGTCTGCACAGCCTCAGCTTTATCATTGGGCTCAGTGGTCTGCACAGCCTCAGCTTTATCATTGGGCTCAGTAGTCTGCATAGTCTCAGCTTTATCAATGGGCTCAGTGGTTTGCACAGCCTCTGCTTTATCATTGGGCTCAGTATTCTGCACAGCCTCAGCTTTATCATTGGGCTCAGTGGTCGGCACAGCCTCTGCTTTATCATTGGGCTCAGTAGCCTGCACAGCCGCAGCTTTATCATTGGGCTCAGCAGTCTGCACACCCTCAGCTTTATCATTGGGCTCAGTATTCTGCACAGCCTCAGCTTTATCATTGGGCTCAGTGGTCGGCACAGCCTCTGCTTTATCATTGGGCTCAGTAGCCTGCACAGCCCCATCTTTATCATTGGGCTCAGTAGTCTGCACACCCTCAGCTATATCATTGGGCTCAGCAGTCTGCACACCCTCAGCTTTATCATTGGGCTCAGTAGTCTCCACAACCTCAGCTTTATCATTGGGCTCAGTAGTCTGCACATCCTCAGCTTTATCATTGGATTCGGTAGTCTGCACAGCCTCAGCTTTATCATTGGGCTCAGTGGTCTGCACAGCCTCAGCTTTATCATTGAGCTCAGTAGTCTGCACATCCTCAGCTTTATCATTGGGCTCAGTGGTCGGCACACCCTCTGCTTTATCGTTGGGCTCAGTAGCCTGGACAGCCTCAGCTTTATCATTGGGCTCAGTAGTCTGCACACCCTCAGCTTTATCATTGGGCTCAGCTGTCTGCACACCCTCAGCTTTATCACTGGGCTCAGTAGTCTGCACAACCTCAGCTTTATCATTGGGCTCAGTAGTCTGCACATCCTCAGCTTTATCATTGGGCTCAGTAGCTTTATCGGCTCTATCTTCTGTCTCACCAATTAGGCCAATCTCAGCTTTATCATCAGATTCACCAGTATACCTAGTCTTGGCTATATCATGAGGTTCTCCAATCTCCTCAATTTTAGCTATGCCATCAAGCCCACCAGTCTGTCCAATCTCAGTTATATCACCTTGCTCCGTGCAAACCTCAGTTCTTTCATCAGGCTGACTGGGCTGTCCAGCCAAGACTGTATAAGCAAAGTAAGACAGTAACAATGAATTGTGGGTGTGAGAACAATATGATTTAGAGTGGGTAAATCAACAGGAAGTGCACAGAGCATACGCATGTTTGTCGATTTCATTGGCAAACAAGCATGGCCCATTACCCATTAGGCAAACTAGGCAGCCGCCCAGAGGCGCTTCCCTGTAAAATAAAAATGGTTCCTGGAAATGCTGCAGTTCATAGACTGGCTACTAGGGGGTAACCATCTAGAACAAGAGAATTACAACAGGAAAAGTAACTTACACGTACAGAAAAGGCAAAAATGGGTCAGTGCATACCTTGTGCACTCACTTGCAGGGGCTCCTCCACTTCACTGCCTAGGGGCTCCAAAAAGGTAGATACAGCCTTGCAAAAAAGTATGACTTATACATGTATATAACCGCTCATTCGCTGATAGGGGAAAGCCCCCAGATCAGTTAAAAATTTGGTCCAGTTTCTGCTTTCAGATCATCATCTTAAAAAAGAAAACACAAAGTGGCACAATATCAAAAGCCCTTTTAAAGATGCAATAAATAAAACATTATTTCAATATCCCTTTAATTAGTGGCCCAGTATTAACAAATCTTAAAGGGTCCTTGCATTTGATTAAGCTTTGGTGCATTTTAAACAGTAGTGGATTCATGGGATATCTTCTCAGCAGAAGTTGTAGGTATTATACCCTAAGGGAATTAGACAAATTCCTGAGATAGTTATATGCCTTTGAAGTATGAGTTTTTTTAGATGCTTGCTTCTTGTTCGCTGTCAAATTCTTTGTTCCTTAGGAATTTCATTTTCCAAAGAAGAAATCAGCAGGAATCTTTATACTGTTTTTGAGGGCGGTGGTTTCGGAAACAGCTGGATCTTTGGGGAATGACGGAGCCGCCATGGTTTGAGGTGTCGGTTGTTTTTTTTTTCTAAATCTTTCTCTGTGTCGTGTTCTCCCGCAAGCCTCTAAAACAATACACACTTCTTTTCTTGTGACTCACTCCTTGATCTGCTTAGTTCTTTTTAAAAGGATTACATTGAGGGAGATTAAGACCTAGTGCTTAGTGGACTAAGAGGTTTGTTAGCATAACCAAGTATTAAAATTAGGAGCAAGGGTCTTAAAGGGAAACTCCGTGAACCTTAATCTTTACAATGAAATGAACATATACAAGCTTTAGAATCTAAAAATCATTTGGCTATTTCGTTGATATTTGAAAGAGACATAGTTTTGATGGAGTTGTCGGATGTAAACAGAACCGCGTATTTTGCCCATACCGACATTAATCATCATTATCCCTTTATGCTTATTATAGGCAGGATTGAGTTCCTTTACATTGCTTGTCCCTACCACTTCCACTGGAAGACTGTTCTACACTACTACCCCCAATCATTTAATTTTACACATTACTGCTAAATCTGTCACCTTCCAGCTTCAAATCATGACCTCTTTTTTCTGGGCTTGTGTTTCATACATAACATAACCTTAACACAACCATAATGTGCTCCTGAATCTGTTGGATCTCCATATGTAACAATGGACTCAGCTAAATAAAAACTTCGAAGGACCACAGTTTAGGTTGGCTCTACATGGTGTGAAAGGGCACAATATTCTATGTTAAAATGATCTATTGCTTTTTTTAAATTACACAAATAACAGCTAAAAATCTGCAGTCTTTGGCCTGTTTACAAGCACACTGCTGACTGTTCCATGATTAACATCTGCCAACAAAAGACGGTGCAATCAGTGAAGACAAGATTTATGGTTTCTCTCTGCTTTCAGGAATGTAATCAGCCATCAGCTTCTAAAAAAGAGCTGCACATTTGTCATATAAGGCCACACCCACAAGGGAGGTGCTACACACAACCAGTATCTCATTATACAAACAAGCAGTCCGTGACCTATTGTATTTGAGCTCAGAGGCACTGGTGGTGTGAAGCCCTTCCCTCTGGGTTTTGGTTTAGTTCACAGCTGTGGAGAATGGCAGCTCTCATGAGGAAGAACAGGGAGAAAGGTGGGGACTTCAGCATCTGTTACTCTAACCTAGCTAAAACATTCATATAAAAATGCCTAAAGAGTGCATTTAAGAATACCAGACCTTCACTGCAATATTATTAAAGGATCACTGTGGTCAATTCTTTTGAATATGTAAACTTAATAAACACACTTCTATCATTCAGATTATATGATAAATTAAAAACACAGCCTTTTAACTATTTTTAACGTTTACATACAATTATTATTTACTGGGGCTTTCATTCTCTTTTCTCAGAAAATCCTGTCTCCCAATTTCTCTGGAGGGTGTTCTTGTAAACTAATGTGCTTTCCAGAATCCACCTCCCATACCAGGAAGCTTATCAACAGAAACCAAAATGGTAGATTTCTCTGCACATAATTGAATGCAAAAGGTAATATATCAGAAGTAGTAGTTATTTAGTCATTTTATCCTATAAATGCCATTTCAAGATTTATGGTCTCTCTGCTTTCAGGAATGTAATCAACCATCAGTTAACCCACAGGTAACATATTTAGGCGTTTCCAGCAGTCATTTCCCTGCACAGATGAATAACCCTATTTCTGTTTCCGCACTCTGCATGGAGCTCTTTCTGTCAGTCTGCCTGGGAGACTTGCCAGAATCTCTTTTTCTGTGAAAAAGGCTCCTATTTAAAACACTTGAAAAGTATTTCAACATATTTTTAGGAGTACTATACAGTGGTGCGCTCCAAGTTGTACTGAATTAACTAGCCCTTTAAGGTCCAGACTCCTCCTGAGTTTCCCCCTACACAACCATAGAAACTTCTAATCACATGTTTGGATTGAGTGAACCACTCTACTACTTACCACTTAGGACCTTCATCATAGACCTTTACCTTAATTGCTACTTCTCCTCTGATGTCATCTCCTTTGCTCTCTTCCCCCCACCAAGTACTCATGTCCCAATTCATGGGCCTGACTTTTTTTACTAATCTCTTATCTGCTATAGACGCTTGCAGAGCAATGGACATCTCTTCTACGTCCGGTCAGTAATTAACCTCTTGCATGATCCAGTGGTTAGGATTCAGTGCTTTCACCTCTGCGACCTGGGTTTGATTTCAAGTCAGGGAATCAAAAGGTCACACCATCCTTAAGCCGAGCAGGGTTGGGCCTGGTCAGTACTTGGATAAGAGACCCCCTAGGAATACCAGGAGCTGTATGCTGTGGCCCACTGGAGAAGTAACTAGCAACCCACTCCAGTATCTCTGCCATGAAAACTAAGTGGATCAGCATGACCATGGACATGAAGATGTCTTGGTTTGTTACGGTCCATGAGGTCACAGAGAGTCGAAAACGACTGAATGACGCCCCCCAAAAATGATTAATTATCCTGTATCTGTCAATGAGACCTGCACAACAAATCTACCACCATTAGGAACAGATATATATATATATATATATATATATATATATAACACCCCAATATCTAAATGAATTGAGATGCAACATTGTCCACTTTTTTATTTAATTTAATTAATAACCCCCAGCTTGTAAATACCCATAATACTGTAGTATAGATATGTTAGTTGCAGGGAAATGCTAAAGCGATGAATTCCCAGGTTGGAGAGCCCTGTTGTTTCCCTACACTTGTGTTTTGTACCTTTCTGTTTCTATGTATGTCGGATTTCATTAGCATGCTTAGCATCCTATTAACACGCACACGCAGAACAGCTCACACCTTCTTCTTAACCTTTAGAGAAAATATATTTCGGTAAGGGGGAGGTTTTCCAGTCAGTTTAATCCACTGGATATGCTTGAAGACTAACTATGGCTGTATGGTTTCTTTTGTGAATATATTACATTTTGAACACTAAATATTCTCTACATTTTCCATGGGTGATTAATGGTGTTTCCCAGCGAGCACACACCTCTAGCAACTGTAATTAGAAAGATACTATTCAGCTCGTTGACCAAGATGGCACAGTCGCACCATGCAATTAAAACGCTGTAATGATAATTCCCTGCACCTGAGTAAGTTGTTTATTTCTTGGAAAACCAAAGGGTGCCAACAGATCTTATGCATGGCGTGTTGTTTTGCTGGAAAGTTTATAGTATTTGCCTTTTAAATTGTCTCAACGAGAGGAATACGTCCAAAGATTCTTCTCTTGGCAGCCAAGTAATTGTTTTTGTGATAGTGATAGATATCAAAGCCTGGATTCCTACTACTGATAGAGAAAAAATATATGTTTGTTATATATATATGTATTTAAAGAGAGATCGATCTTTCGAAAGCTTGCTATAATTCTGAATATGATTAAATAAATAAATATATGTATATATACCGGTATATACTGTATATATATATATATATATATATATATATATATATATATATATATAAATGTATATGTGTGTGTTTATATATATATATATATATGTGTCTATTTATATATATATATATATATATATATATATATATGTATCTATTTTTATGTATAGATATATATTTATATATTTATATACACTGCTCAAAAAAATAAAGGGTACACTTAAACAACACAATGTAACTCCAAGTCAGTCACACTTCTGTAAAATCAAACTGTCCACTTAGGAAGCAACACTGAGTGACAATCAATTTCACATGCTGTTGTGCAAATGGGATAGACAACAGGTGGAAATTATGGGCAATTAGCAAGACACCCCCAATAAAGGAGTGATTCTGCAGGTGGTGACCACAGACCACTTCTCAGTTCCTATGCTTTCTTATCACTTTTTAATGCTGGTAGTGCTTTCACTCTAGTGGTAGCATGAGACAGAGTCTACAACCCACACAAGTGGCTCAGGTAGTGCAGTTCATCCAGGATAGCACATCAATGCGAGCTGCGGCAAGAAGGTTTGCTGTGTCTGTCAGCGTAGTGTCCAGAGCATGGAGGCGCTACCAGGAGACAGGCCAGTACATCAGGAGATGTGGAGGAGGCCGTATGAGGGCAACAACCCAGCATCAGGACCGCTACCTCCGCCTTTGTGCAAGGAGGAACAGGAAGAGCACTGCCAGAGCCCTGCAAAATGACCTCCAGCAGGTCACAAATGTGCATGTGTCTGCTCAAACGGTCAGAAACACTCCATGAGGGTAGTATGAGGGCCCGACATCCACCGGTGGGGGTTGTGCTTACAGCCCAACACCGTGCAGTATGTTTGGCATTTTCCAGAGAACACCAAGATTGGCAAATTTGCCACTGGCGCCCTGTGCTCTTCACAGATGAAAGCAGGTTCACACTGAGCACATGTGACAGACGTGACAGGGTCTGGAGACGCTGTGGAGAACGTTCTGCTGCCTGCAACATCATCCTGCATGAATGGTTTGGCAGTGGATCAGTAATGGTGTGGGGTGGCATTTCTTTGGGGGGCCACACAGCCCTCCATGTGCTCGCCAGAGGTAGCCTGACTGCCAATAGGTACCGAGATGAGATCCTCAGACCCCTTGTGAGACCATATGCTAGTGTGGTTGGCCCTGGGTTCCTCCTAATGCAAGACAATGCTAGACCTCATGTGGCTGGAGTGTATCAGCAGTTCCTGCAAGACAAAGACATTGATGCTATGGACTGGCCCGCCCGTTCCCCAGACTTGAATCCAATTGAGCACATCTGGGACATCATGTCTCGCTCCATCCACCAACGCCACGTTGCACCACAGACTGTCCAGGAGTTGGCAGATGCTTTAGTCCAGGTCTGGGAGGAGATCCCTCAGGAGACCATCCACCACCACATCAGGAGCATGCACAGGCGTTGTAGGGAGGTCATACAGGCCCTTGGAGGCCACACACACTACTGAGCCTCATGTTGACTTGTTTTAAGGACATTACATCAAAGTTGGATCAGCCTGTAGTGTGTTTTTCCACTTTGATAATGGGGGTGACTCCAAATCCAGAACTTCATGGGTTAAAAAATGTGATTTCCATTTTTTTTATTTTTGTGTGATTTTGTTGTCAGCACATTCAACTATGTAAAGAACAAAGTATTTCATAAGAATATTTAATTCATTCAGATCTAGGATGTGTTATTTTAGTGTTCCCTTTATTTTTTTGAGCAGTGTATATATATATATATATATTTACACGTGTATGTATTTATTTTTATATATATATATATATATATATATATATATATATATATATATATATATATATATAATCAGCTTCTAAAATCCTCTACTTGCTCCCTGTTATCTCTCATGAGAGCTGAACATTTGTCATATAAGGCCACTCCCACAAGGGAGGGGCTACACACAACCAGTATCTCATGATACAAACAAGCAGACTGTGACATATTGTATTTGAGCTCAGAGACACTGGTGGTTTGAAGCCCCTCCCTCTGGGTTTTGGTTTAGTTCACAGCTGTAGAGAATGGCAGCTCTTATGAGGAAGAACAGGGAGAAAGGTGGGGACTTCAGAATCTGTTACTCTAACCTAGCTAAAACATTCATATAAACATGCCTATAGAGTTCCTTTAAGAAGGCCAGACCTGCACTGCAATATTAATAAAGGACCACTGTGGTCAAATCTTTTGAATATCTAAATCTAATAAACACATTTCTATCATGCAAAATATATGATAAATTAAAAACATAGCCTTTTAACTATTTTTAATTTTTATATACATTTATTATTTACTAGGGCTTCCATTCTCTTTTCTCAGATAATCCTGTCTCCAAATTTCTCTGGAGGTTGTTCTTGTAAACTAATGTGCTTTCCATTACATCTATTGAAAGCACTGGCATTTTTTGCGGCCAAGTTCCAGTTCTGCCACTAGAAGCTTCCTATGTATTTAAATTCACCTCCCACCCCAGGAAGCTTATCAACAGAAACAAAGATGGTAGATTTCACTGCACATAATTGCATTCAAAAGGTTATAAATTAGAAGTATTATTTATTTTAACTATGTGACTTACTTAATTTCATCCTATAAATGCCATTTCAAATTTACACTTCACTTCTAAAAAGCACGCAAAACATATTCGTATCTTCTGGAACCTCCCCCTTTCTTCCTGTTCACTCTCATGTAGGGTGCCATGTTTCACAGCTGTGAAGGGGAAAGGGTTTTCCCACTACCCATGTCTCATGATTCTGCAAGCTGACAGTAATGTGCTGTATGTCTGAGCAACATAGGCCACTGGTAATATGAAACCACTCCCCAGTGGGTGCAGCCTCAGGTCACAGCTGTGAAACATGGCACCTTATACATTTTGCCTAAAGAGTCCCTTTAATGCTCTTCTTTTACCAAAATATTGTGCTTTGTAGTGACAATCATTGGAATTGTCCCCATGACATCACCACCATATTTACTGAATATACATATTTGTGTTTTATTTACATGTCTTTAGGCTACTCTATTCTCACAATGCCCACTTGCTTCCTATTGGTCTGTATTGCTAGCTCCAGCACTATGTGACAAAGTGGGTGTATAGGGGACTGCTGGCCATGCAGTGTTTGCTTTAAATAGATGAGTTTTTAGTGAGGTGTTGAAGGTTTTTTAGGTAGGAGGACAGTCTAATGGAGACAGGCAGAGAGTTCCAAAGATATGGGGCAGCACAAGAAAAGTCCTGAAGGCTGGAATGAGAGAAGGTGATAGGAGAGGAGGAAAGAAGAGGGTCATAAGCAGAATGAAAAGGGCAGTTGGGGGAGTATTTTGAGACAAGAGTAGAGCTATACGAGGGTGCATTACTTTTGAGAAAATTTTGAAGGTGGCAGTGAAAGGAGGTGATAATAGAGGGGGAAAGAAGACCGAAGAGGGCAGTTGAGGGAGTATTTTGAGACAAGAGCAGAGCTATAAGAGGGTGCATTATTTTTGAGAAGAGTCTTAAAGGTGAGAAAGAAAGGAGGTGATAAGAGAGGAGGAAAGAAGAGTGAAGATGGCAGTTAGGGGAGTATTTTGAGACGAGCAGAGATATAAGTGGGTGCATTATTTTTGAGAAGAGTCCTAAAGGTGAAAAAGAAATGAAGTGATAAGAAAGGAGGAAAGAAGAGAGAAGAGGGCAATTAGGAGTATTTTGAGACAAGAGCAGAGATATAAGAGTGTGCATTTTTTTGAGAAAAGTCTTGAAGGTGGGAGTGAAAGGAGGTGATAAGAGAGGAGGGAAGAAGAAGGTCATAAGCAGAGAGAAAAGGGAAGTTGGGGGAGTATTTTGAGACAAGAGAAGAGATATAAGAGGGTGCATTATTTTTTAGAAGAGTCTTGAAGATGGGGTAAAAGGAGGTGATAAGAGAGGAGGAAAGAAGAGCGAAGAGGGCAGTTGGGGGAGCATTTTGAGACAAGAGCAGAGATATAAGAGGGTGCAATATTTTTGAGAAAAGTCTTGAAGGTGGGAGTGAAAGGAGGTGATAAGAGAGGAGGAAAGAAGGTCATAAGCAGAGAGAAGAGGGCAGTTGGGGGAGTATTTTGAGACAAGAGCAGAGATATAAGAGGGTGCATTATTTTTTAGAAAAGTCTTGATGGTAGGAGTTAAAGGAGGTGATAAGAGAGGAGAAAAGAAGAGACTAGAGGGCAGTTGGGGAGTATTTTGAGACAAGATCACAGATATAAGAGGGTACATTATTTTTGAGGGCTTTATATGTTAGGGTTATGATTTTATTAATGCATGACTTTATATATTTATCAAAAAGGGCTTTCCTTGTGTTAGATGTTACTTGTTACTTGCAAGATGTTGAAAAGGGAATCCAAACTAGACAAAGAAACTAACAAGATCGGTGACTGACTCCAATTTGCCAGCAATCTATTTTTGAGTGTTTTAATATTACTGGAGTGGATGGATTTGTGAAAGATGCACATCACTTCTAAGTAACCAAAGTAATATATGTGCTTGTTAGGGACCGGACCCCACCGCATTATTATTGTAGATGCAGAAACACTTATCTCAAAGGCTTTGCTAAACTCCTAACAAGCTTCCTTACAGCGCTACCATGACTTTTCACTTCACGCCGCAGTGTTCATTGCGCACATTGGAAGCAATAGCGAGGCTTGGTTTCCAGTGGCTCTGCTCAGTGTGGAGGTGAAACTCACAATGGAGTGTGCATCTGCTTTGTTACTGCTGGATGAGCACGACCTGGTGAATTTCTCTCCTCTTGAGAGTATAATGCCTTTGTACGGCTGCTATTGTATTGCTGGCAGCATCAGCCTGCCGATGTACAATGGGAGATAAGTGGAAGTTACAGTGAAAATGATACCTTTACAAAAGCCAAATAACAAACACATTTACAGGCACAGAACACATTGTATAACCACCTGTATGTTCATTTAGTTAAGCAATGCAGGAATATATACATTGCAAGGCAACAAATTATCCATGATATTAGGAAAATTATTTATTTGAAATTATGTGTGTGTATGTGTTTGTGTGTATATATATATATATATATATATATATATATATATATATATATATATATATATATATATCACTACTATAGTTTGTAATGTGTGTGTAACGCTCCAGGAATTCCGTACATCCTGCAGTTCGCAAAGCGCGCCACCAGCAGAGGGTCTGAAAAGGACAGAAAGGGGGGGAAAGAGACAGAGGTGCAAAGGGGGAAAGAGACACAGGAGAGGGAGGAGGGTGAAAGAGACAGAGGGAAAAGGGGTAAAGAGACAGGGGAAAAGGGACACAGGGGAGGGAGTAGGGGGGAAGTGATACAGGGGAAAGGGGGAAAAAGACAGAAGGGGAAAGGGGGAAAGAGACACAGGGGAGGGGGAAAGAGACACAGGGGAGGGAGAGGGGGAAGAGACACAGGGAAGGGAGAGGAGGGGAAAGAGACACAGGAAAGGGAGATAGGGGAAAGAGACACAGGAGAGGGAGATGGGGAAGAGACAAAGAGGAGGGAAACTGGGTGAAAAAGTCACAGGGGAAGGAGAGGGGGGAAGAGATACAGGGGAGGGGAGGAGAGACACAGGGGAGGGAGAGGGGGAGGAAAGAGACAGAGGGGGGAAATGGGGAGGAAATAGACAGGGCAGGGGAGAGACATGGGGAGGGAGGAGGGGGGAAGAGACAGAGGGGGAAGGGGTAAAGAGACAGGGGGGAAGGGGTAAAGAGACAGGGGGAAAGGTACACAGGGGAGGGAGGAGGGGGAAAGTGATACAGGGGAAAGGGGGAAATAGACATAAGGGGAAAGGGGAAAATAGACACAGGGGAGGGGGAAAGAAACACAGGGGAGGGAGAGGGGGGAAAGAGACACAGGGGAGGGAGAGGAGGGAAAGAGACACAGGAGAGGGAGATGGGGGAAGAGACGAAGAGGAGATAGAAGGGGGAAGAGACACAGGGGAGGGAGAGGGGGCAAAAGAGTCACAGGGGAGGGAGAGGGGGGAAGAGACACAGAGGAGGGGGAAAGAGACGCGGGGGGGAGAGGGGGCAAAAGAGGCACAGAGTGGGAGAGGGGGGAAGAGACACGGGGGAGGGGGGAAATAGACACAGGGGAGATAAAGGGGGAGGAAAGAAACAGAAAGGGGAAATGGGGAGGAAAGAGACAGGGGGAGGGAAGAGACACAGGGGAGGGAGGAGGGGGGAAGAGACAGAGGGGGAAGTGGGAAAAGACACAGGGGAGGGAGGAAAGGGAAAGAGACAGAAGGGAAAGGGGTAAAGAGACAGGGGGAAAGGGACACAGGGGAGGGAGGAGGGGGAAGTGATACAGGGGAAAGGGGGATAGAGACAGAAGGGGAAATGGAGAAAGAGACACAGGCGAGGGGGAAAGAGACACATGGGAGGGAGAGGAGGGAAAGAGACACAGGGAAGGGAAAGGGGGAAGATACACAGGAGAGGGAGATAGGGGGAAGAGACACAGGAGAAGGGGAAGAGACAAAGAGGAGAGGGAGGGAAGAGACACAGGGGATAGAGAGGGGGAAAGAGACACAGGGGGGGGAGATAGGGCTAAAGAGTCACAGTGGAGGGAGAGGGGGAGAAGAGACACAGGGGAGGGGGAGGAAAGAGACAGAGGGGGGAAATTGGAAGGAAAGAGACAGGGTGAGGGAAGAGACACAGGGGAGGGAGATGGGGGAAAGAGATACAGGGAAAGGGAGATGGGGAAAAAATATATATTATCCCGTCATTTATGACAGGCAAATGGCTAGTATATATATATATATATATATATATATATATATATATATATATATATATATAAATATTGTTGTTCAGTCCTTCATTCATGTCCAGCTCTCAGTAACCATAGGTACCACAGCAATCAGGCATATTTATCATTAGGTCTCTGGTTGTGCTTATCCATAAGATTGTCTTGGCAAAAATGCTGGAGTGGGTTGCCAGTTCCTTCGACGTTGGACTACGATTTATCTGACCTCTATACTATGAGCTGCCCGTTTTGGGTGACCCTATATGGTATAACTTACAGCTTAATTGAAGTACACAAGCCCCTTCACCACGACAAGGTTGCATTCCAGAAGGGGATATATATATATATTAGTGGTGGCCCCTATTAACACTTTTTAGAATAAAAATAAACACCCTTTAATGTATTACCTTTTATATGCAATTATGATGCAATGGAATCTACCATTTTGTTTTCTGTCGCTCCACTTTTTGAGGCGGGTGGAGACTGTGAATGCAGAGGAACATTCTATCTGCACAATGGGAATGTGGCAGCTAAATCTGGCAGTGCCTTCAGAAGAATTAATATAACGTATTAGTTTACAACACACACTCCTGAAAAGCAGGTGAGAAAAACAGTTCAGCAAAGGAAATTGAATCCAGTTGCTTAGTAATAATGTTCTGATTATCATACAGAAAAAACTGTCACTACAGTGGTCCTTGGAAAAAATACTAACAATATCCTAATAACTGATGATTCATATTTAACCAAACTTTTTCCAGTTATGGTTTACTTGGGGAGGGTCTGCTGCTGGATATTGCTTTGCAACAACAAAGGGTCACAGTAGTGGTAAATACGCCATGGCCCTTTAAAACAATATGTTGCGTCCAAAATAATGAAAACTAGTATCCACATTATGTATAGTTATCATTATATGCTAAATACCTATATACTATCTCCTAGGGTGCTGCCATATTGGCCTCTCTTCCTCTTTGTGTTGCATCTATTAATGCAAGCAGAGCTTGCTATTGGTCCATGTGATCATGTGTTGTAGCTTCTAGGGTTGGAGCCAGCAACACATGACAGCATGAACCAACAGGAAGCTGCTGGCCCTGCTGTGTGCATTAGAAGATGCAATATGGAAATTCACAACTTGATTCACACAGTTACGCACTCTGTTGGAAACAAGAAGAGACAGCAACCCCTCTATAGGCGAGCAGAGGTAAATTTATGTAAATTAATGCAACTTATACTTTTAAAGAGCATGACTTTCTAAGGTGGCAGCTAATGATGTTATTGTGTCCTTTTGGTCTACTATTGAGGATGTTCTTCTTACTGTATTCCTGAAGACTCTGCCTTAATTGTCTTCACCCAGCCACCATACTCCAAATAGTGGAAGGTTTATGAATCTGTAAATATTATGTGATACTTTATAATCTCTTTGATGCCTAGTTATTTTATTGCAATAATGTAATAAGTACCTGGGTATATGTGGAACTTATGGATCGCTACCTTGTTGTGTTGAAGGGTCTTGTGTACCATAATGAAGCTGTGAGCCTTACCATATAGAGCCATCCAAGATGGTCATAGCAGAGAGGTCACTGCAGAAGGAACTGGCACCCACTCCAGTATCTGACAAGAAAACCTTATGGATAAGCACAAGCAGAGACATAACAATAGATGTGCCTGGCCTGCTGCTGTTCATAGGGTCACGAAGAGCCAGACACAACTGAATGACTATACAAATATGTAGAACACAATTAAAACAGTATCAGTTGAATGGATCTTATTGTGATTGATTGAAAATACTGCAGAAAGTTTTGGTTCTTTATGTAGTTAAAGTTGGATAAAAGCAAACATCCATAACATGTAACCCATCAGAGACTTCATATTAGATATCCCCTTGCAAAAAACACTAAGCTTCTATTTTTTGTAGGTATTATCACCATTAGAGTTTTTAATCCCTCTTTTCAGTGCTATAATTGGTCACATCAGATGAACATAGCTCTGGTTGTGTTAATCCTCTATCTTGGGGACTGCAATTCTGTTCTAGCCTCCTATGCTGTACTAAATCTGCCACAATGGGAGCAGTTAGGGAATCTGCCCTTCACAATCTTTACATATGTCTCTTCTATATGCAATGGGACTTTCTGAGGTCATGGTTTGTTGGTGGTCAACCAAGAAAGCATCAACTAGGAGAGCATCAACCATGAGAACATCAACCAGGAGAGCATCGACCAGGAGAGCATCAACCATGAGAACATCAACCAGGAGAACATCGACTAGGAGAGCATTGACTAGGAGAGCATCAACTAGGAGAGCATCAACAAGGAGAGCATCGACTAGCAGAGCATCAACCAGGAGAGCATCAACTAGGAGAGCATCAACCAGGAGAGCATCAACCATGAGAACATCAACCAGGAGAACATCGACTAGGAGAGCATTGACTAGGAGAGCATTAACTAGGAGAGCATCAACCAGGAAAGCATCGATCAGGAGAGCATCAACTAGGAGAGCATCAACTAGGAGAGCATCAACCATGAGAGCATCAACCATGAGAGCATCGACTAGGAGAGCATCAACCAGGAGAGCATCGACTAGGAGAGCATCGACTAGGAGAGCATCAACCAGGAGAGCATCGACTAGGAGAGCATCAACCATGAGAACATCAACCTGGAGAACATTGACTAGGAGAGCATTGACTAGGAGAGCATCAACTAGGAGAGCATCGACCAGGAGAGCATCGACCAGGAGAGCATCAACTAGGAGAGCATCAACCATGAGAGCATCAACCATGAGAGCATCGACTAGGAGAGCATCAACTAGGAGAGCATCAACCAGGAGAGTATCGACTAGGAGAGCATCAACCAGGAGAGCATCAACCAGGAGAGCATAGACTAAGAGCGCATCAATTAGGAGAGCATCAACTAGGAGAGCATCAACCAGGAGGGCATTATCCAGGAGAGCATCAGCTAGGAGAGCATCAACCAGGAGAGCATCAGGTCCAACACTACTTTCTTTGCCTTGGGACCTATTACCCAAGAAATGGTGGAAGTAACATCAACTCATGTACTTTTTATGTTTATCCCCTTGGTTATCATATTTAAATGTTAATGGGCTTGAGCACACAATTCAAGTCAAATACTCGTATTATTAAAATGTTATAACCTAGATCTATACGTACAACTCCATAGGTGTCTTGTAATTTAATGCATTCATTCAGCCACATCTTTAAGTTCAACATATATTAGACTCCAGAAGTTCTGCCTTCCTTTCTGTCCTTTCAAATGATGACCTCTTTTTTTGTATTCCTCTTTTTATGAAACATACCTCCTCCTGAACACTATTTAATATTCTTATACACGTTTCCAAAGCTTTTTGTTGTTTTGAACCTGTTATACAGTAGCATACTCCACAATTCAATAATATAGTGGAACCTCTATCTTCTTCGTTAATCCGTTCCTGGGGGACAGACGACTACTGAAACACACAAGAGAGAATTTTTGTGATGAATATTGGATTCTTTTTTGTTGCTGAAAACGTGGCAAATATTGGATTTGATAAATATAGAGGTTCCACTGTATAACTAGAAGGTATTCAGATTTTGCGATCTGTAGCTTAAAGTGCAGGCTGCATAATGTGAGCCCTCTACCCAGTGCCGATCTACCTTTTTGGAGCCCCTAGGCAGTGAAGTGGAGGAGCCCCTGCAAGTGAGTACCCAAGGTATGCATGGACTCATTTTTGCCTTATTTGTGCATGTAAGCTCCATTTCCTGTTGTAACTCTCATGTTCTAGGTGGTTACCCCCTAGTTGCCAGTCTATGAACTGCAGTATTTAATTTTTTTGAGCCAAGAACCATTTTTTTTTTTTTTTAAATGATGCCCCTCACAGGGAAGCACCCCTAGGCGACTGTAGTTGGCCTAATTGGTAATCCGGCCATGCCTCTACCTGCTTGTTGGATTTTAGCTGCTAGAGAAGTTGGTCGCTCAGCTCAGATTTTCGGTATCAGAGAGTTGAAAGTCTCTTTAGTGTTTGCACTTGCATAGATGGATCTAAGAGGTAATCCATGTCTTCTAAATAACTTAATAGGAATGGACTAAGGACTTGTCACATCTTATTGTAACACTGTCCCGACCACATCTGCCAGTGAGGTTGCACGCGAATTAAAGTTGAATTTAAGAAGCTTCAGAACTTGAAAATCGTCTAAACAAGAAAAAAAATGGCGGCCGAAAAAAAATTAAGCGAGGCTCCACGACCCCGACCTGAGGAAAACACAGCCAGGGATGTACGACTTTGCCAGGGAGGTACGAGGTACAAAAATACACAGGAAGCACGGAAAATGCTTGCGAGCCATGTAACACATAGAAAAACAATGCCATTTTACAACACTTATTGTAACTAATAACATTACGAATGTAAAATGGCTCTTTACACAACTAAACCAACGCTTTGCCCTTGTGCGACCCAGCATATTTTTAATGCACACTTGGGACATTCATTACACTTTCTCCTCAGGGCAGAAACAGTCCAACTGTACATTGTATGCTGCAGCAAAATAAAAAGAGATTGTTAGCTCTTCAGGCTATTGATTGCTGGATTTATTCATTAGAAATAGGTAAAGTATATTAATTTATTAAGTAACTAATTTATTAATTATTATTTAAAAAATATATACGGTAGATATATATATAGCTGTCTTTGTGATGAGCGCCGAAAGTTCTCAGAGGAGCAAAAGTACACGAGAGGAGAGGCTTGCAATGAGCGCCGAAGGTCCTCAGAGTAGAAAAAGCTTTATATTGTGTGGCAAACAGCATTGACACGGCTTCAAATTTTATTGCCCGGTCATTTTTGATGTTGCAAGGATCCAGTAAGGGGGGCTCATTCCTAGAGATAGATACAGTATACATCTGGAAAATATGTATGAGCCAGAAGTAAACATCTTACTATCTCTGGCTTTTCCACCCCCTGTGTATGAGATATAGCAAGGGGGAGGAGGAGTAGTAACTAGATTGTGGGAGGACACACAAATAAAAAACATAAAAACATAATATGTCCCTATTTTTGAATAAGTGCTTTGTACTTTTATTACTTAGGGGCTCCAGACGTGGACTCCTTGCTCACTGTGCCTTAGGGAGTTCAGCTACTCCTCACTGACGAAGCCCACAGAGGTTGAAACGTACATCTGGGGTTTGCTGTTTCTCCTGTTCAAGGTAGAATTGCCTGGTATTTCGGGGCTGGATCACTCTACTGGGTGAGACCAGACTGATATACCACAGGATATTTCTCCCTGTGAAGGGCACAATTGGCTAAAAGAGGATGATCTCAGAGTGGGTTATATTGTCCATTGATTGATTGTTTTTATTTTATTTTATTTATTACTTGACTGCATTTCAGAATTGTATTTGTTTTTCATGTGTATTTAGGAGTATTGTGAGCGATGTTTGCTGGGGGACTTTTTTTTTTAGTAAACTGGAATGAGTAACAGGGGGTCATAATATTGTGATACTTAGTACTCTGATTATCATTGTGACCGCCGTATATTGGTTCGGTTTTGTGCCGTCTTCCGTGCAATATTCTTAATAGAGGTGCATCCAAGGTGTTTGTTGTCCAAGAAAGTTATTTCCTGTTTGGATTAACAAATGAAAGCGGACACACATTAGGACGGCAGTAATTTTCCGCAACACTAAAGCTGGGTTGGTTCTGCCATAGAGTTGATGAAGCAACAAAATTGGCAAAGGTATCTCGGCATTCTGGGAGCATCATAAATCTTTAGTAAGAGGACACGGTAATGGAGCAGATCTGCAAGCGCTTCTGTTCACTTATTCCGCTCGTTTCCCTCTATTTCTACAGAAGTTGGCAGAGGCTGAATTAAAGAGCAAGAGCCATAAGTTTCACCACCTTAAACAACCACTGCAGGCCTATATTCCAATATTCAAAAAAATATATATATAAATTAAAACAATATATATATATGTTGTTGTTGTTTGCATCACTTAGTCGTGTCCAACTCTCCGTGACATCGTGGACTGCAACACACCTTGTTGATCCAACTTGGTATTCATGGCAGAGATACTGGAGTGGGTTGCCAGTTTCTTCTCCAGTGGGCCTTAGCATACATTTCCTGGTATTCCTGTGTGGTCTCCCATCCAAGTACTGACCAGGCCAAACACTGCATATATATATATAATATATATATATATATATATATATATATATATATATATATATATATATATATTTATTTTTTTTATTATTTATATATATATATATATATATATATATATTTAAATAAAAAAAAAAAAAAAAAATATATATATATATATATATAAATATATATAAAACTTTTTATTTATTACCTATTATATACAGTTATTGGTTTTGCCAATCTACTTCTTAAGGTGAGAGGGGACTTTCAATGAGGAGGTAACTTTCTATTTGTACAGTGGGAATGTGGCAACAACATCTGTCAGTGCTTTCATCACAACTAGCAGAAATTTCAGTTTACAATGGCACACCTTGCAGGGAAAGAATCAGATGAGAAAGGAAATGACCTCACAAGTTTAATTAGTTTCTGACCATCTTTTACTAGTTATTACCTGAATACAGCAAGTTACCCTAATTAAAGTAAGTTAGCATCCCTAATTAAAGCAAGGACAATATGTTCCATAAGGAATCCAGGTTCAAATGAGTTCCAATATCGTTATTCACTGGAGACTTGCTGAGTTAATATAGTTTCCTTTTGCATAAAGCTGGTTAATAGCTCTGGCTTGGAAGCAGACAATGAAGAGCACTGTATAGTAATAAGATGATCTCTGTCTATAAATACTCTAAAAACCCTTTAGCACTGACTTTCAGCCAGAGCTGCTCCCACTGTCCTGATGACCTCATAGTGGGTGGTAGAAAGCAGCTCGACTGCAGCCTAAGAAGCTGATGTTTAAAAGTTAGTTTAATATTTAATAAGGCTTTACAGTAGTCCATTAATACATTACTTACATATTTGATTTCGGTTTAATGTATGATTAAAGAATAAGAAGATATTTTGTTCTTGGCAATGAATGTTAAGTATAGTAACTATTTATCCATTGAGTTGTTTATTCAATCTTCATGGTATATAACAAACTTATCGTAGTTAGTATGAGACAGGACAACATGTGAGAGCAACTTCATAATGAAAAAAACCAAAACTCCACTCCCCTCATGAGGCCTAATCAAGACCGAAACAAACATTGCTATTTCTCATGTATAGGGTAGAATTGCCTGGTATTTTGGGGCTGGATTACTCCAGACTGATATACTACAGGATATTTCTCCATGTGAATGACACAAGCGAGCTAAGAGGCTGCTCTCAGATTGGGTTATCATGTCCATAGAACTAACCTATTAAGGTTAGTTCATTCTCTGATTGAGCACCTTAATTTTTTTTAATAATGACTTGGAATTTTACTTATTTGTAAAGGAAAATAAACTAATTAGATAATTGTGTAGAAATGGTATAACTCACTGTATACATATTTAGGGTTCCCTGGTGGTCCAACTGGTTAAGATTTGGTGCTTTCACCACTGCGACCTGGGTTTGATTCCAATCAGGGAACCAATAGTCCACACCACCCTGAAGCCTTGCAAGGTTGGGCCTGGTCAGTACTTGAGTGGGAGACCACCTAGGGAAACCAGGAGCTGTGTGCTGTGGCCCACTGGAGAAGGAACTGGCAGCCCATTCCAGTATCTCTGCCATGAATACCAAGTGGATCTGCATCATGTGTTGTGGGTCATGGAGGGTCGGACACGACTGAACGAAACACACACAAACATATTTAATTAATCATGCCTTTCTCCTAATACAATAGATTGATGTAGTTCTGTTATATGTATTCATATAATATAATATATTCCGTATTTCTCTTTGGTAACCACTCTGTAAATGAATACTAAGTCAAGTAACTGGCTCTTACAATCGGTGTAACGTCTGGGAGCTGTAGTAACAATGGTAAGAGGACTCTTGTGGCTGCTAGGGGACACTTGCAGTATTATGTATGTCACAGAATACCCGGCACCTCTCCAGAGCTGGCATTGGGTGAACAAACAGAAAGATTGCATAAAGTTACCACATTTGGATGAGATCCCATCTAAATATCCTCATAAGTAATCCTTCCTATAACACACATACAGAGCAATGTCCTCCGATCTGGAGTTATTCTGATGCCTGCTCGGTCTCATTTCCCTGCCCAGGTCAGGTCTGTCATCCGGGGGGACTGGCTGCCATGCTCCAAGGTACTGTTTGCTTTATTTTCCTTATACAGTAACATTATGGCACTAACACATCTAACCTTCTCTACTTGGCTTCCTCATAAAGAGAAAGATCTCACAAGATTGCAACTGGCCAAAGGTGGTTGTTTGGTTGTTTGTGACCACAGCCCACCAGGCACATTATGGTTATGGGTCTGGTGGTGCTTATATGTGATTTGTTTGGAGCGGGTGTCAGTTCCTGTTCCAGTGGACTATGATTTGTCTGACCTCTCTGCTATGACCTGCCCATCTTGGGTGACCCTACATGGTATAGCTCAGCTTTATTGAGGTATACAAGCCCCTTCACCACCACAAGCCATCCAGAAGGGGTACACATATTTATTTCAGTGGTTCGTGACTCTATGGACCACAGCACACATGGCACATCTATGGTTATGTCTCTGGTTGTGCTTATCCATAAGGTTCTCTTATCAAAGATATTGGAGTGAGTTGCCAGTTCCTTCCCAAGTGGATCACAATTTATCTGACTTCTCTGCCATGCCCTGCGCATCTTGGGTGACCGTACATGGTATAGCTCACAGCTTCATTGGGGTACACAAGCCCATTCACCACCACGTAGCGGCCCAGAAAGGTGCTCATTTCTTACATAGCTGCTAATGATGCGCTTTGCATTAATGATGTTGAAAACACTAGCAGTTGTAGCTGCCACATTCCTGTCGTACACGAAGAAACGTATGCATTCAATCTCCTGCACCTCAGAAAAATATGGTAGATACTAATATAGTAAGATGTACCTTCTGATATACAAAACATTTCTACTATTATTCCAAATAGCATATTTTAAATATATAACTTTAGTTGTCCTATAATAGAGATATTAAGCCTATAATTACGAGATACAACTGGCTCCATCCGAGTCTTTGTGCTTGAGGATAATATTCTGTAATAACACAAGACATCTTGAAGTCTCCTCTGTAGAAGTTCTGAGCTCCTTTTTGTCCCCATTACCTGCTCGCTGGATATAATTAGTGCTCCGCGTCTCAGGTGGGTTTGGGATGCTGAGCTGAGCCTAGTGAGGTTGCAGCAGATTTATCTTCATTTTTCGCTGATTCTCGATGACCTTCAGGCTGCGTTTTCCCTGCCTATTATCCGCCAGCCTCTGCCTGGGGATCCGTGACACGCTTGTCTTGAAAGGTGGCGAGCAATTTGTAATTGGTAACGTTCCAGAGTTATTATCAGCACAACGGCTTGGTTTTCAGTTGAGGTGGACTAATGTCAAGCAAATGATACATAATACATATCACTTGGGTAGAGCAGCGCTCCTTGCAGTCTGGTCTTGCTTATCCGGGTTATTCTTTACATGCAGTGCCAGCAATTACGGAGTTAAGCAGTTTGGTTTTGCATCGATCATGTTTTATTGCAGGTAGACAGAATAGGCCCATCTATCCATCCTCATCTCTCTTCTTCCATCATTAAACATTGAACATGTGTTGTTTACAAGCTCTTACACATATGTAACAGGCTACCAACATTAACAGCTGTGTAAGCCATGAGCACCAATGGATTTTTAGAGAAAATGTGTGGTTTCAGAACTTCTTCTTACTTAGGGCCTCATTCAATTGTGATTCGGCTAGATGAATAGAGCTCTATATAAGCACATAGCGTATTTTTTTACAGAAGTTTTTAGTTAGTGAACTTCTATTCAAAAGCAAGGTCTTTACTAACTAAAAACTTCTGTAAAAAATATGCTATGTGCTTATATAGAGCCCTATTCAATTGGTCGAATCACATTTGAATGAGGCCCTTAGAGACTAACAGCCTTATTAAATTGCGATTTGGCCAATTGAATAGGGCTCTATATAAGCACACAGCATATTTGTTACAAAAGTTTTTAGTTAGTGAACTTCTGTCCAAAAGCAAGGTCTTCACTAACTAAAAACTTCTGTAACAAATATGCTATGGGCCTCATTCAATTGCAATTTGGCCAATTGAATAAGGCTCTAAATAAGCACATAACATATATTTTTTAAATTAGTTTTTAGTTAGTAAGCATCTATCCAAAAGCAAGATTTTCACTAACTAAAAACTTCTTTGAAAAAAATATGCTATGTGATTATTTAGAGCCCTATTCAATTGGCCGAATCGCAATTTAATAAGGCTGTAAGGTTGTGTGCTTATTTTACCAATAGAGGGATGGGTGGAGGAAGAGAGAGATGGAAGAGGGGACTTGTTATAGCTGGAGCTTTGGCATTTGACACCCACCCCGCTCTCTACACATGCTGAGATGCAGACAGTTATTTTAACTACTGCTCCTGCAGAGATGTATCTGGCATTCTCACACACAATACAAATATATATATATATATATATATATTATGGAAAATTTCTTGTATGTATCAAGTTTTTTACAAACACATACACGGTTGAGTCACATTATTATGACCACCGCCTACTTTTGACGTCAGCAGTGCGTAGCGGATGAGATACAGCACGTGTCTTGAGCTGGCTTGGTGGTATATAAGGCGACATGTAGAAATTCTGCAAACATATCATCCATCGATATCATGGGTAAAACGTGAGATTTATCCGACTTTGAAAAGGGGATGATTATTGGCTTTTGTGTGCTGCTGTGGTTAAAGTGTACCAAACGGCACCATTGTGAATAAACAGCAGAGCACCATTTGCCATTGATGCACCAGATACCCTTGCCAACCTTCCAGCATCTTATTGGCTCCCTACCAAGCCGTCTAGCTGCTGTCCGTGCTGCACAGGGCAGTTATTCTGGATATTATCAATAATGTGACGCGTTCGTGTATATTGTAGGTGTTTCTAAATCAAAGTAATCAGTAGGCAACATTCATTATTTGGTTCTCCCCAATATCTGCGGCCAGATCCTAATACAAAGTGTTGGCGATCTTGCCCCATGGTGGGATGAGTCTCAGTTAATCTTTCTTTTGTTTGCTATATGTCATTAACTGACATTGTTTGGTAGTAATAATGATTAATTGCTCATGAGTCCATTGGCTCGCCCCAGTGCACGAGAGTGGAGTGTAATGCCAAGGTGCAGTCAATAGGTCAAGGAGGATTTCATCTGGGGAATGTGGTTTATAGTCACAAGGAATACAACCATTACAAGCAGATAATATGATATATGCACCGGTCACTTTGGTGTTTGTGTAATTCCTCTGATTAGTGTCATGGTTGAATTGTACCTCATTGTGGCAGGTCTGTGGTCATGGTGCTTTGTGGTAAAGGTTAATGCAAAAAAGGATCACTTTGGTGTTTATACAATAATGTCTTATTTTTCTGTTTCATTCTGATTAGCAGTATCTGAAGAAAATAAACCCAATGCAGCTTTTAACACTTACATTTGAACATTAGTGTTTCAGGGAACAGCAGATTAGATTAGCAGGTTTGGGGGATCTTCCCAGGATAGGAGTCTATATCTACCTCTTAGACTGGACTGTATTATTGTATGACCACTACAATGACCCTCTCTACTAGTAATGCTTTGGTCTTGTAGGCTATCTATCCTTGTGATATAACACGTTTTAAATCTTAAAGACAATCTGTGCCTTCTGCTACGGACAGACTGTACCTACTGTCAGAATCTGTTTATTCTCATGAGATTGTCTTTAAGGATCCTGTATCCGATCAGTAATTCTCCTATATATATTTTTTTTTCATACTGTCTTATCTGTCAGGTCTGAGCAGGCTGTACTGCCCTTGATGACCTTGACGCCACGTCTTTTCCTCCGACTATCAGTTTTATCCATTTGTATTCTTGTTTCTCACTGAAGCAGACCCGGTGGAGCCACTGAGAGTGGCTGGAATATATGTACATAATATAGTCTCAAGACATTACATTGGGATATCGTAAGAAAAGACAGTTTTTATGATCGTATGAATAAAAAAAATATCATAATGTAATATAGAAGGTGAAATAATATCCTGCCCAATGTTGATGCTGCTCTTCGGTCCCGATCCATCTGTCTTCTCTAACCCTGTGTGCCGTTCTCCTTGTGATGACACAAGATTGGAAAAGCTCTCTTTTGGGACTGACACTCAAAACTTGAGAGGCTGCAGAGACAGCAACGACTTGCTTCATAGACAAGGTTAAGAGGTGGATCTCCGGCCACGTGCCTGGAATGCTGATGCAGTTTTCTTTGCGGTCTTGTCGCTGCAAATTGCCAGGAGCCAGCCGTTAAGGGAATTGCTTTCCTCATTGCTACTGTGTCGTGGTGAAGGGGATTTTGTGCCTCAATGAAGCTGTGAGCAATATCATGTAGGGTCACCCAAGATGAGCGGGTCATAGCAAATTTTGATCCACTGGAGAAGGAACTGGCAACCCACTCCATTATCTGTCAAAGTAACCTTTTGGATAAGCACAACCAGAGACACAACAATGGGATCTAGTCCGCTTGACTAGCGCATGAGGTGTGCGTGCACAGCGAGCACGCGTCTGAGCCTATTAGGGACTTGCGCGTCACATCGGTACCTAGTATTATGGATGCATGCGTCACAGCAGCACCTAGAGCGTATAATGGACGCGTGCATCACAGTGCCACCCCCGCAACCCATTATGATCTCCTACACCCCCACTCCCCAGGGCCACCCAAGACCCCCCATCATCTCCTGCAACCCATTATGATCTTCTACACCCGCCAGGGCCACCCAAGACCCCCCCTCACCCCCCCCCCCCACACCCATTATAATCTCATACAACCCAAAACCCTGCTGTCACACTGTCCTGTCATACTGTCACACTGTCCATGGCTCACCCAGAGAGATGGAGGCTGTCTGCATCATATACATTGTACTAAACATTGCTATCCATACTCCGGCCACTAGTTGCCGCTGTGACACACGCATCCATAATACGCTCGGGCACGTGCTCGCTGTGCGCTCACACCTCATGCGCTAGTCAAACGGACTAGGTCCCAACAATGTGCCTGGCTTGCTGCGCTCCATAGGGTCATGGAGAATCGGACATGACCAAACAACAATTGCACACAATTCTGGGGCCACACCATCTCAAGCAGATAGCAATAGTCTGATTCACCATTTCAAGTGTGCAATTGCGAGCTAGTCAGTGTCTTTGTATTTGGGTCCATTAGGAACAGATACATCTGTAAGGATTGCTTGTACAAGAATCCTCCTGCAAACATTGATTAGTGATCTTGGCAATAAATCTGAATCAAATTAAACACAATGACTCAGTTTAGTGTATTGTTTATTTTGGAAGGGTATTTTTCTGGGGAGAACATGTACACGGAAGAAAAATTGGAATTTATAGCTGTATAAAATGTGAGACAACTGATTGGATAGGGTGACCGTGATTGCACCTGAGATCATATCCAGAACAAAGAGGCAACTGTACTGATCCAGCACAAACACATATCTGCTTGATAGAGCCGGTATGCAGTGGGTGCTATTCAATCCTGAGACACAGCTGCAAGGATATCCTATAACACCTGAAGGAATACAGTGCACAGCGGTGGCTGGTGATGTGTTACTTGGTGGGGTTGGGGATACTGCTTATGTTACCCCCAGACTCAGTCTTGCAGAGTGTGCGCCCTTAATTTCCCAGCTTCAATCCTGATCCCCCACATCCCTGCCTTATTACATTATCACCCATCATTCATGCTTTTCGCTACCACTTGGTGGCTTGAAGGAGCTGAATGCCTCCCGGGCCTGAAGTTACTGGGAGTGGGCACTATGTTGTTGTTTAATGGTGGTGGTAGCCTCCATGATAGGACTGACACACTCCTGGCGTCTCTGTTTATATACACCAAACAAAAACTGATATACTCACTACCTCTCTATAGACCAGTGGTGGGCAACTCGGTCTACAGTCCAGGATTTCAGTATATCTCTGTTTTCTGTTTCTCTCTGCTTCGACATTTTCATTCTGAATGCTCCTTCTGAGCTTATACAAAGAAATTGAGGTCCTGGACTGTTGGCGGTCCAAGTTGCCCACTGCTATAGAAATCCACTGCAGGACAGACGCATGCCATGGCCTCTATGTATAGACACATAATGTAATACTGAGAGTATCATTGTACTAGTAACCACTGCACTGCCAGAAAACAAATCCTCAGCACAAGCAACTCCTACACTGCCAAAGAGCAACACCACAACATCAGTAATCATTGTAATGTCCGAAAACCACATCAATTCACCATAAACATCCTCATTGCCAGAAAGTAGCACCACTGCACTAGTAGCCCTGCACTACCCAAAAGCACCACAGACCCAGTAACCCTTGAACTGCTAGAAACCATCACCACTAAACCAATAATCCCTGCATTACCAAAAAGAAGGAGCAGCATTGGATCAGTAATCCCTAAAGTGCAAGAAAGCAACTTTGCTCCAGTAATATATTCCATAGTAGAAAATTGCACCATTGCTCCAGTAACTCTTGCTGTAGTAGAAAACTGCCCCAATGCCCCAGGTACCCCTGAACTACCAGCAAGTGATACTAGCAACTCTGCAGAACAAGCCCCCGACAGCTGCAACCCATACTCTGACCAAAGTAGCTCCATAACATACCACACAATTTTTCAACTGACCAAAGTGGGACACATTAGAGTCTGACTTTCTCCTGAAATATTTGTGAAATGGCTGGCCTGTCCCTACAAAAGAGGGACAAGTAAGGGGGTCCTGAGAGAGCTAGGGGATTTCTGTTAAAAGTGGGAGAGCTGGGAGGTATGCAATAAGCACTGCCATTGCAAAAGTGTTGAGAGCAAGTCTGTTACCAGATTTATCTGCTTTCTCTCGGACCCTAACACTTTCCTTCACATATGGGCATACAACCCCTATCCACAGCCAACGAGAGCCACCATAAGGCAGGTTACTATAATATGAGGCAAAAGGGTAGCACCCTTACCTGTACCCTCTGGGGTTGGTAGAGCAGCCCAAACCTTGGGGCTTCCATCAGCCTTTATTACAATGTCCTATACCCTGTCTAAGCATACTAGTGGGTGGCTTGCAGTAGAAGAAGGGTAAGTGGACAACACTTGTTGGTTACCTAAGCCAAGTACCTTATAGCTGAGAAATAATCCCTCAATTATATTGATAGGGTGAATCAATTAGTAGAATACAGTAATGTTTTCCATACATAGTGAAATTGAATACAGTTATATTGAAGATATTGAGCATATGTGTTCAGAGGGAAGAAACCATGAATTCTGGGGTAGTAATACACAAAGACCCCATTTGGGGCAGCTACATGGAGCTCCTTTTGCCACATATTTCCCTAATCCTCCTCCCCTAAAAGTTGACCTATGGGACCAGCGATTTTTCTCCAGTTGAGTGGCCAACTGGTCCAGCTAAGCATTTCCCTTAGTTTGAGATTTTTCATCTTGTCTGAGGGGTCTGAATGCTACAGCTGTGGCGCGAAATGTGATTGTTTTGTTATCCCCAAAAGTGGCCGGCTATTAATGGAGCATGATGTGTAGCCCAGAACATGGAGGAGTGTTTTCTAGCCAAACAGCTAACATTCAGCCCATCTATAGAAACATCAAATTACTGATTCAAAGTAGTGCTGTTATTAAAAAATTGTGAATTAATAATGCTTACCTATATATTTTCAGTTGGGTAAATTATTATATATATTAGCTGTTTGTTGGTCTCTTGCTGAAGTGGTAAATAATTAAAGGTTTTATTATGATGGGATAAATAACCCATGTGCCTTATTTTATTTTAATATACTTCTGCCCCTTGGGTGCTTGGATACCCTACACAGAAAACACATTTTAATTATCAATAATCAGAGGTATCAAGACATTTAATTTGGCCTTTATTATACTGTTGTGCTCTTGAGTGAAGTATACATCCACTACAATCTATTATTTTATAGTAAAAGCTCCCAAGATTATCTGGAGAAAAGGAATGATCTGGTAATCAAAATACAATTCATATGATTGTTTTATGGAAATAAGGCCATAAATTCATTCCTGATCCCCACCTTTCAGAGGGATTGGTCCATAGTGGTGTGCTAATCATTTGATGATCATCGTCCTTGTCCTCTAGGCTGCAATGTAAAGATATGTTGTCTGAGTACTGGTGGATCAACCAGTATACATGGTGATCTGGCCCAAGATTTCTTATGATGGCCCTGTTTGAACATACACAATATTATCCAGAAAATCTGCACATGATTCTGTCATTTTAGATCTCAGCTGTCCATAGTTGAGCCGCCATCTTGACAGGATACATCCTTCTACTGGTGACTGCTCTTACACATCACGGTGCATCTGCTTCTTCAGAACCCTTTGCTTTGCTTCTCATTAGATATATGGTCTGGTTTGTCCGTGTCTTTGTAGAGGGAAGAGCTGCTGTTGTTTATTCCGTCAGTCCAGCTCTGTTCAGTTATGGTCCCCCAGTGGCTCCATTATTAGTGCTGCATCACATGCAGTTCACTGTAAATCCTGACACCGCTTCTGTAACCACACGTGAAGCTCTCTCATGACTGTATATCTCTCCTCTATTTACTGACTGAAATAAAAGCAGGACACAGCAGATAGCGTACACAAATTGAGGTCCACTGGAGAAGGAACTTGCAACTCACTGCAGTATCTTTGTTTTGCTAAGAAAACCTTATGGATGAGCACAACCAGACACAAGATGGGGTGGTGAAGGGGCTTGTGTACTTCTGTGAAGCTGTGAGCTATACCATGTAGGGGCGGTCACCCAAGATGGGCAGGTCATAGCAGAGAGGTAGGACGAATCACGTTCCACTGGAGAAGAAACTTGCAACCCACTCCAGTGTATTTGTTTTGCTAAGATAGCCTTATGGATGAGCACAACCAGACACAAGATGTGGTGGTAAAGGGGCTTGGGCACTTCCGTGAAGCCGTGAGCTATACCATGTAGGGTCACCCAAGATTGGCAGGTCATAGCAGAGAGGTCCACTGAAGAAAGAACTGGCAACCCAGTATCGTTGACATGAAAACCTTATGGACTGGTACAACCAGATATGCCTGGTGTGCTCCGTTGCATTTAGTCCCGGAGAGTAGAACACAACAGAATGACTAAACAACAAAAAACTGGATGGTATAAAAACTCTTCTAAAACAGTAACATTTGGATCAATTTAACAAAACAAAAAAAACTATTTTCAGTGCTCTGTTTGATGATGCAGATAAATTCCATGGCCAAGAATTTCAGGTAGACCAAATGGGCAGACTAGACCACAGTATCTGCTGCCCATCTCTTCTTGACATCAGTTGCACAGTATTGATATTTTTGTTCTGTTTGTGGTACCAAAGCTCTTCTGTTAGTCTTGTTGTCTATAGAAGGTGACTGGCCACAGATGCAGGTGTGAGAACCACCGACGCAGGTTTGAGGGCCACAGACGCAGGGGTGAGGGCCACAGACGCAGGGGTAAGGGCCGCAGGGGTGAGGGCCACAGATGCTGGGGTTGAGGGCCTCAGATGCAGGTGTGATGGCCACAGATGCAGGTGTGAGGGCCTCAGATGCAGGTGTGAGGGCCTCAGATGCAGGTGTGAGGGCCACAGACGTAGGTGTGAGGGCCACACGCAGGTTCTGAGGGCCACAGATGCAGGTTCTGAGGGCCACAGACGCAGGTGTGAGGGCCACAGACGCAGGTGTGAGGGCCACAGATGCAGGTGTGAGGGCCACAAACGCAGGTGTTAGGGCTTTAGACGCAGGTGTGAGGACCACAGATGCAGGTGTGAGGGCCACAAACGCAGGTGTTAGGGCTACAGACGCAGGTGTGAGGGCAACAAACGCAGTGTTAGGGCCACAGACGCAGGTGTGAGGGCCACAGATGCAGGTGTGAGGGCCACAGACGCAGGTGTGAGGGTCACCGAGCACCCGTCCATGTATTATGTAGAATCAGTATTATATCAGAACGTTTACACGGCTTATAAATATGCAGGTGTGACCCGTGATACTTACAATTTACATATGTATGTTTGTTGCTGCTATCTGGACGTGATTATTTATTTAGCTTTTGTTAGCACTGGCGGTTTCTTTCCATTTTTTTTATTTTTTTCCCATTAAAATCCCTCTTTTACACCAATTCCTAATTAAATCAATGTAATGTAATACACAATAACATGCGTTTCAGAAAAATAACACTAATATACTGTAGTTGTCGTACTGCGAGTTTGTGTGGAGCGCTGGCAAATTGTGAGATGTGCATGCAATTGTGAGATGCTCATGCAAGTCTCACAATGGGCGGCGAAAGGGGAGGGAGAGAGGGAAGGAGAGAAGTAGAGGGAGGGAGAGAGAAGGAAGGAGGGGGAGGGAGATAGAAGGAGGGAAGGAGATGAGTATTTAGATAAACTTTAACTTTCCATTTGGTTGTTTGAAAGCTTTTCAGAAACTGTCTCCTAAGCGTGTAGGACACAGCTGACATAATAATTAAAAAATACAGGTTATAAAAAGTACTTCAGCTATTGAATGTTAGAAAGCATTTCCCTACAGTAAAATAACATTGTTGTTTGCAATATTTCGCTGTCAGTTAGCTTTTTTGATCCACTTAGATTCTAATCTTTTGTTACTGATTAGCCCTGGAGACATTGAATCCATTGTCTTGAAGTCAGTCATCTGGATCTGAGAATGAATAGTCTTTTCCGTCTTGCAATTGTCCTCAAGACCAGTGCCTCAGAGGCTAACTAGTATTTTTTGGCAATGATCTCTCATTAATAAAAGATTAGAATCTCTGTGAGGGGGGGCATCCAAAAAGTGGACCAAAAATGTCAAACGTCAATATTTAGTCTGTGGCTGCCATAGTAATTATAGTTAAGCTTTATTGATGTCTATATAGAGACAGAGGGCACAGAGAGAGAAAGAGGGCAGATAGAGAATGTGCAGAGAGAGAGAAGGTACAGAGAGAGAAGGTACAGAGAGAGAGAATGCGCACAGAGAGAGAGAGAGAGAGAGCACACAGAGGGCATAGAGAGAGAGAGGGCACAGAGAGAGAGGGCAGAGATAGAGAAGGTACAAAGAGAGAAGGTACAGAGAGAGAGAATGCCCACAGAGAGAGCACAAAAAGGGCAAAGAGAGAGAGAGAGAGGGCACAGAGAGAGATAGGGCGGGGAGAGAGAAGGTACAGAGAGAGAGAATGCGCACAGAGAGAGATCTCACAAAGTGGGCAAAGAGAGAGAGAGGGGACACAGAGAGAGAGAGGGCACCCAGAGAGACACAAAGAGAAAGAGGGCACACAGGGAAAGAGAGCGAGCACAGAGAGAGGGCACCCAGAGAAAGAGAGACAAGAGAAAGAGTGCACACAGAGAGATATAGGACAAACAGAGAGAGAGGGCACAGAGAGAGAGAGGGCACAGAGAGGGAGAGTGCACAGAGAGAGAGAGAGAGAGAGAGAGAGAGAGAGAGAGAGAGAAAGAGGACAGAGAGAGAGGGCACAAAGAGAGAGAGAGAGATGATGCACAGAGAGAGACAGCACAGAGTGATAGCACAAAGAGAGACAGCACAGGGAATGGAAGATAACATATGACACTGAACTGAAGCACCCTGTGATGGTTATCAGAGGAGACTCACAAGTACAGCAGGCAGGTATTAGCTATCTGATATAGATGCTCTTCTACAGTACTCTCTTCTACTTGTAAGTCTTGCACTTATAGGGATAGAATTAAATACCTACAGACTGGGATCCCATATGCCGCTATCTGGTTCTTTTGCTTTATTACCCTTTCTTTGTATTTACCAAACCTTAGCATTGTGCACAAAAGGGCTACAACTGAAAATGTCCCCAGAAACAATAGCCAGTTTTCAAAGAAGCCTTAGCAACCCCTGAGAAGTTTAGTAAAAGTAGTGGCTAGTCTAAAAGTAATTGGCCACATATTTAATACAGGCAATGAATTTCTTAAACAGCCTTGTATTTGGACTCTCCAAGTCAGAGGCAGAGATGGATAGATGAGGTCAATGAACATGAGCTTGATGGAGCTCAGACGTGCAGTGACTGACAGATGTGTCAGGCATGCGGCAGTCAATAGGGTCACGGAAAGTCGAACACGACTAACCAACAATGATTACAGTACTAAATGTGTATGCCTCTTTGGTCCCCAACAAGCGAAAGATTTTGTAATATGACACAAAAAACACCAGTTTTAAAGGGGCAGGGTCTTGGGTAATGCAATGTCCTGGTGACGCCAACAAGTTAGGACTGATATAGTTGGGTCACATGAGTAAAGATTATATTTATATCTATATTTGCTCATTTCCCTTGATTTATTCTACAATTGTGAAATTACTTTTGTGTGCTCGATTGTTTAACTTATTAATTATACATTTTACTCTTATACTGTTCATAGTTAATCTACATAATATGTTTAAATAAGCTTTTTTAAACTATTTCTGAGTTCCAATGGATTCCTTCTGGTTTAGATAAGAAACTATATAAAATAAAACCATTATAAGAAAGCAAGAGTGATGCTGAGCATTCTTCCGTAGTGTCCTCCATCAGATGGCGCACCGGGGGTCGGGTATGTAAGAGGACCCTTTTAGTTCCATTTTGTGGTCGGCTGGTCGGCTTTTGGAGAGTCCTTTCGGGCCGGTATCGTATGTGTCGCAGTCATGGTAACGCTTTGTTTTCACAGCTCTTCTTTGCTGAAGCAATGCTCAGGTTGCAGACGAATGGTAAATATATTCTGTGCAACGTGAAAGAGAAGATCCTGTGAGAAGGTCACCTTAGCATCAGTGTTACTGCCGCGCTCATGTACAATTCACTAGGTTTCCATCAAAGTTTTAAAGCATGTATTGACCTGGCAGACGGCGTTTTTTAATTTTGCGGTAGACTAGCTCGGGTATAGTGGAGCAGCGTTGAATGTAGAATAAAACAGACTTAATTTATATGAAGAATATTGAAAACTCTTTAAGAAATATCCCTAAAACCAGTTTCCAATGAATGCATGCTACTAAGTCGTCTCAGATGGATACTTCATCAGTGGGTAGAATGAACAACCACATGCCACACCATCAAAGGACGAAGTCTTAAATTTGGCTAAAATTAACTGCAAAATGTTGTCCAATAGAAAGATAAAGTCTTGAATTTAGAATGAACCTTCAATCTTATAGACTGGGAATTGCTAGAAGACATTTATATGTAACTTGTGAACCATATAGTCAAACATTGCCCCAAACCTAACAAAATAATATTAAGTTTGTTTTTATTGTACTCAAGGGATTAGTGGATTAGTGGAACGCCTAGGATGAAGGTGTATAGAAGCTGGCAGTCTATTGTATTTTTCTTGGACCAGTGGTGTATGCTGCCATGGGTTTATCAAAGGTTTAGGGTTTATAGAATAATCAAATGCTGTCTCTGGTTAAGGTTAGTATATTTTTTCTTTTTTATTATTTTATTTTTCTTATAGTTTGGTCCTTATTTGTATGATTTATTAGCACAGGTACATTTCTCTGAACTGTAATGATTTCCGATGACTGCCTTCATCATTACCCATCAGTGGTACCTGACCTCGTCTATTTCCGATACATCTCTTTTCAATATTTTACTACCTCATAACATATTGATTCTTAACTATTTCTGTGATACTTCATTTGCTGTTTTCTATGTAATTATCATCTCTTGTTGATCTAGTACTACTGGGGAGTAAATGGCTATTAAAAGGGACAGGATCCTTTCCACTATACCGGAAGCAAAAAAACA
>CM050169.1:54718800-54741300 GCA_027410445.1 Discoglossus pictus
CTTCCACTTCTAGGAATAGACGGCATCATCACAAGCCCAGTGTAACTAACCATAATGATCAATGAACTAAACCCAAAGATCATCTTATTACAAAGCCTGAGCCTAGGACCTGACACCCTTTATATTGACATACATTGTATTCTCAAGGTCTACTGGATTCATTAAAACTGCCCTGTGACATCATGGAGACCAATTAAAATAATGATTAAATTGTGTTTAAAAAAAAAAAAAAAAATATATATATATATATATATATATATATATATATAAATCTCTCTCTCTCTCTCTCTCTCTCTATATATATATATATATATATATATATATATATATATGTATCTATCTATTTATATATATATATATATATATATATATATATATATATATATATATATATATATATATCGAGTTCTGGTTAACTGAGAGTCTACTTGTATATACTTATATATATATACAGTAGACTCTCAGTTAACCAGAACTCAAGCAACCAGAAAAAAAAAACTAAATAGTGTACTTTAAATAAAAATTACATTTTGCAGGGCTCAACAAATGCTAGGAGCCAGGTTGTCAGGACACAACATGCTTACAGGCACCTAGATTACATCTCTGCAATTAAGTTTTACCTGGAAGCAGACAGGCATGAGTGACTGAGCCAGTGCAGTGTTGGCGTTTCATTCCCCGGGTTCAGCATCGCACCCTCCAGCTGGATGCACCTGTGTGCAAGTGAGGAGTGAAAGCAGCTGCTGCTAGAACAGCCCTCACTGACAAATATATTCAGCAGAGCATCCTATGTGCAGCTAATCTAGGCCTCTTTTACTAGTAACTCTCAAGCAACCAGAAACTGAGAATCTACTGTATTTATAGCTATAATTTGTTGTTGTTCAGTCATTCAGTTGTGTCCAACTTTCTGTGACCCTATGGATCACAGCACGGCAGGCACATCTACAGTTAGATCTCTGGTCATGTTAGTCCATGGGGTTATTTTGGCAAAGATACTGGAATGGGTGCCAGTTCCTTCTCCAGTGGATCACAAGTTGTCTGACTTCTCTGCTATGACCTTCCCATCTTGGATGACCCTACATGGTATAGCTCACAGCTTCATTGAAGTACACAAGCCCCTACACCAAGACAAGGTAGAAGGGGATACATATATATCGATAGATAGATAGACAGACAGACAGATAGACAGATAGATAGATAGATAGACAGACAGACAGACAGATAGACAGATAGATAGATAGATAGATAGATAGATAGATAGATAGATAGATAGATAGATGGGAAGCTGGCCTTTTTTGGTTCCACCATGATGATTTTGCCACTTAGGGAGGAGCTTTGAATGCAGAGGAAGTTTCTATCGGCACAATGCACTAGTTCATTAGTACCAGTGGAACGCGTGTTATTGCAGTATAGGAGAGATGTTACAATGCTGCATTCTCTAATATTGGAGCGTAATCCTAGCACTAGGGCAGTTTAGGCTGCTGATTTTTCCAAGCTCTGAGAATGGGCTGCAGGGGAAATTACACCCTACATCAATGCCTTTGTTACAGCGAGAGCTGGTACATCAGTGACAGGGCTGCGCGCCAGATAAAAATAGAAAGGTTAAGTCATTTCCTGAGAATTGGTGATGTGAGGGGGGCTGGAGGGGATCTCTGTGCATCACAGTGTGAACCTGTGTGGTCCTCCATGTGCACATCTGGGCATCGCTGCCTGGCCACGGCTTGGTGTACAGTAGAAAGAAAGTACAACTCACACTCAGTGTAAGAAGACCGTTCTCGTACAGATCGTCAATAAATAAATATATCCTATGCAATAGAGCGCGCCACTGTGATCCAATTTATAGGATCTTTTGAATAACTAAACTTGATAATATTTAGCATTTTATATCATTATTCTCTACTACAGCATTCCATTTCCTTAACGGAGTGACTTCTTTCAGCAGAAGTGTCCTTGTAGACTAATGAGCTTTCCATTAGTTCTATTAAAAGCACTGGCGTTTTAAGCTGCCAGTTTTCAATAATACAATTTAAATATAGGACTAGAGTGGTTCATTACTAATTTATAGGTATTTATATGAATGCTTTAAACATGTGCCATATGTCAAGGTCATCTCTATGTATCCCCTACCTCTTCACTCTGTTATACATATTTGCAGTCCAGAGGACATTACAGGACCACTGTAGCCATATTTATAAAATGTATCCTTTTAAAGAACTGCACTTGAATATATGCAACATGTTTTTAGAATCTAAAAAATGTAAAATACAGCCATTAATGTATTATTTGTATATGCAATCATGCTGCTGTGCCATTTTGGTTTCAGTCAATCAATTTTTGTATTTTTATTATTATTATTACTAGTAATTTGCCCGTCATAAATGACAGTATCATACAATTTTATGTTTCTCTCTCTCTCTCCTGTCTCTCTCTCTCCTGTGTCTATCTCTTCTGTGTCGCTCTCTTCTGTCTATCTCCCTTTCTGTCTGTCTCCCATTGTTGTGTCTGTCTCTTGTCTGTCCTGTCTCTCTCTCCTATCTCTCTCTCTCTATGTCTGCTGTCTGTCTCTCTTTTGTCTGTCTCTCTCTCTCTTGTCTTTATCTCTCCCTTATATCACTCCTTCCCACCCTCTCCCTCTATCCCTTCTATCACCCCTTCCCATCCTCTCCCTCCCACCCCCTCTCTCTCTCCCCCTTACCATCCTCTCCCTCTCTACCTTCTCTTACTCCTTCTCACCCTCTCCATCACTCCCTTCTCTCACTCATTTCCACCCCCTCTCCCTTCCCATCCTCTGCTTCTCTGCCTTCTCGTACTCCTTCTCACCCTCTCCATCTCTCCCTTCTATCACCCCTTCCCACCCTCTCCCTCTCCTTCCCAGCCTCTCACTCTCTCCCCCTTCCCATCCTCTCCATCTCTCCCTTCTCTCACTCCTTCCCACTCTCTCTCTCTCCCTTCCCAAACCCTCTCTCTCTTACTTCTTCACAGCCTCTCTCTCTTTCTCTCCCCACCCTCTTCCTCTCTCCCTTCTCTCACTCCTTCCCACCCTACCTCTCTCTCACTCCTTTCCACCCTCTATGTCTGCTGTCTGTCTCTATTCTGTCTCTCTCTCTCTTGTCTCTATCTCTCCCTTATATCACTCCTTCCCATCCTCTCCCTCTCTCCCTTCTATCACCCCTTCCCACCCTCTCTCTCTCCTTCCCAGCCTCTCCCTCTCTCCCTTCTATCACACCTTCCCATCCTCTCCTTCCCACCCTCTCTCTCTCCCCCTTCCCATCCTCTCCCTCTCCCCTTCTATCACCCCTTCCCACCCTCTCCCGCTCTCCCTTCTACCACACCTTCCCATCCTCTCCTTCCCACCCACCCCCTCTCCCTTCTATACTCTCCCTCTATGACTTCTCTTACTCCTCACCCTCTCCATCTCTCCCTTCTCTCACTCCTTCCCACCCTTCCTCTCTCTCACTCCTTTCCACCCTCTCTCTCTCCCTTCCCAAACCCTCTCTCTCTTCTCTTACTTCTTTCCAGACTCTCTCTCTTTCTCTTCCCACCCTCTTCCTCTCTCCCTTCTCTCACTCCTTCCCACCCTACCTCTCTCTCACTCCTTTCCACCCTCTCTCTCTTCCTCTCCCCTCCCATCCTCTCCCTCTCTAACTTCTCTTACTCCTTCTCACCCTATCTCTCTCTCCCTTCTCAACCACTCCCTCTCTTCTCTTACTCCTTTCCATCCTCTCCCTATCCCTTTTCTTCTCACCCTCTCCATCTCTCCCTTCTCTCACTCCTTCTCATCCTCTCTCTCTCTCCCTTCCCATCCTCTCCCTCTCCACCTTCTCTTACCCCCACCCTCTCTCTCTCCCTTCCCAAACCCTCTCTCCCCTCTCTTACTTCTTCCCAGCCTCTCTTTCTTTCTCTCCCCACCCTCTTCCTCTCTCCCTTCCCTCACTCCTTCCCACCCTACCTCTCTCTCACTCCTTTCCACCCTCTCTCTCTCTCTCTCTTCCCATCCTCTCCCTCTCTAACTTCTTTTACTCCCACCCTCTCTCTCTCCCCCTTCCCAACCACTCCCTCTCTTCTCTTACTCCTTTCCACCCTCTCCCTATCCCTTTTTTTCTCACCCTCTCCATCTCTCCCTTCTCTCACTCCTTCTCATCCTCTCTCTCTCTTCCTTCTCTTACTCCCACCCTCTGTCTCCCTTCCCAAACCCTCTCATTCTTCTCTTACTTCTTCCCATCCTCTTGCTCTTTCTCTCCCCACCCTCTCCCTCTCTTCCTTCTCTTACTCCTTCCCACCCTCAACCTCTCTCCCTTCTCTTACTCCTTCCCTGTCTCTCCATCTTTCCCTTCTCTCATTGCTCTCCATCCCCTCCCTCTCTCCCTTCTCTTACTTCTTCCCACCCTCACCATCGCACATGCACTGTCTGGCGATTCTCCATCATGTATGAGCATTTGTTCGCTTCCCCGCGATTTAGCTCATCTCGCAGGCGTTACTCACAAGCTGACAACTATTATAGTGGATTATTATTGTTATTTTATTTGTTTTATAAAAATATGTATGTTCATTATGATGTTGGGTTATTTTTTTATATTACATTTTAAATATCTAAATACCCAGTGACATCTACAAGGAGTACATCTAAACAGGCAGGCAGTAACGACAGGGATCTGCTACTATAGATACGCAATGCCCCAACATCAGGAGCTACATGTTTTCATTAGACATTGATCTATAATATTATCCTCTTCAGTGATATAGAAAATCAATTTTCATTATTAAACTTACTTTCAAACACCAGCTTCTAAACCTCTAGTTGAGCTGCTTGTCTCCACCCCTTTTGACATTATCAGTTAGTGGGAGCAACTGGGACTGGGAGACAGAGACATCAATATGTTTAGACAGGAGCAAATGTTATTCATTGATGAGAGACTAGGTGTGTTAGATTTGTTGGGCTTGGTAAGAACACCAGCTTGTGTCTGACCATTTAGGACTGCCTCCCAGTCAGAGTCGCTCCTAGCCCTTGATAACCTCATGATGACTTTAACTTTAGGTTTAGCAATTGATGCTTAAAATTAAGTTTATATTGAACATTGCTTTTTATAAATCATAAATGTATACATCTTTATTCAAATCAAAGCCTAATTAAGACATCTAGTTCCTGTACAGTTGTACTTTAAGTGGTTTAATATTCAGTTTTAGAAGGTATTATTACGGAATCTGAGATAATAATTAAAAATGTATTTAGATAGCAGGGCTGTATAAGAGCGAGAGCAATGGCAGGAAAACATTAGGTCATCATTGGTCAGCCAGCTGCTCTATTTAATCCATTGTTTTTAGGCCCTTATGGTAGAACATCTGAGCCGTAAACTAGTTTGTACTGGACCTGGTAATGTTTATATGACTGTCAGTCAGGTCTCATTGCTGGCCCAAGGTCATCAGAAAATGCCGCCATGGATTCAACTCTTATACAATGTGGTGTAGGTAGTAAACCAAGTCTTCTACTTCGCTCTACTCAAGATGTCTCCTCACTGTGCCATATAGATCTAGAGCTTCTTCTCACTTGTAACCCCATGCCTCCGGACCGCACCTCAGTAAAAATCCCTTACATTACCTTTCATGGCTTCATTATCTTTCCTACAGCTCCTTTGGCAAATGCACTTGTAGACACTTACACATCTAATGTGTCTTCTCCATATAACTAGATTATAAGCCTTTTCTTGAAACAATGGTTATCTTTATATGACAGTCAGATCTCAATGCTGGCAACGGTCATTTTCAAGGTTGTGGATTCAACTCATACAATGTGCTGTAGATAGTAAAATATTTATCATCTTCCTCTCTTTCAAATGTATTCCTACTTCTCATCTTTCTCTATAAACCAAGTCTTCTTCGCTCTGCTCAGGAGTTCTCCTCACTGTGCCATACAGATCTAGAGTCACACTATGTCACCTCAGAAAAATCATTACTTCGCCTTCAAGGCTCTCTTATCTTTAAATATGATTTCCTATAGCTCCTTTGGCAGATCCACTTAGACATCGAGAGCCCGATTTCAAGCCTGCATCTCACTGGATACAGGCCACATGTCTGGGGCATGCTGCTTGCTCCCGATCGTCTCAGATTCCAGTGCTATTCGATTGAAGAAACCCGCAAGTTGTGGGCCGAAGCCGTAAACCATGCACTCGTATTTAGCAGTTCAGGGGGGAACATGATCGATTAAGCAAGGCTATAACTACCCATTTCAAAACAGTCAATAGAAAATTATTACGGCAGTAAAACATGGAGGTTACATGTCAATGAATTAGGTTCCTATATACGATGGGACTCGCATACCATCAAAATACAAAATAATAAAAATGAATGCCAATACTGTTCTAGTCCATGTGGGTGGCCTGATATGTATTAACTCATTGATTCCCTAGATCGATATGATGACACATACAAAATATGATTAATTATTGGCGATTTGCGAGCTTGAGACTGTTGTGCAATTTATTCTAATGTCTATCATCGCTTTCCCCGTTATTTACAGTGCAGTAGTGATTTTTTATTTGCTTTTACAGTGCTGCGGACAGGGGTTAAACCCCCTTGCAGGTCCTCTCTAGCCCTCGTAAGATTTTTTCCTCCATTTGCCATTTTTTCCTCCATTTTTGGGTGTGAAAACATTTGCGGGCTTGGGGAATTGGAGCAATTGAATAGCGATTTGCAATTTTAGTGATCGGAACTCTCGCGGACGGTAAAGATTGAAGGCTTCGGGATGCTGTAAGTTCCGGGTTTAACAACCGCAAAGTTGTCAAGCCCGTAAACCATTTGGAGCCAGAAAAAATATGCCAATTGAATAGCAAATTAACTTACGGCCTCTGATAGCTTACGATTACTCAATTAATTCGGGGTCCTAATGTGTATTTTCCCATTTAACTAGATTATAAGCTTTTTCGGGACCTATTGCATAGCATTATGTCAACTGCAATTATATCATCATGTAATAAGCTTGTCTCTGCCAAGGGCGGTGTACATCGATAGTGCTATACACATAAAAGTACATATCTTATATCATAATGCAATAAAGTGAATTACTCTAGGACCATTACTCAGACATCCTGGCACTGTGCTGTGGGTCTTGCTCCGAGACTAGAGGTCATCTGACATTACCATTGAGATGTTGTACTACAGGCTTTAGATATATAGCAATCAACAAAACGAAGAGATGGATAAACATGATCACAGGGTATAGAATAAGATTGTTGATGATGTTTATAAATAAAGGGAAATCCCATTTAGAAGGAAGTGTATTCCCTGCACACGAGTACCGCAGGAGGTCATCTTTTGTAGCATCTTTCATCCTGATCCTGTTGAATGATTTTTTCCCAAGGTTAGAAACATCATTTGTCTCCAGTATAATGGCCCCAGGAGACTTGTGTATCTTTGCATTGATTTATCATCAAACTGCCTACTGGTCAATATATTTTTGCAATAACCGCAGCAGGTTTCAAGGTTGGAGAGAGTAGGACTTTTTATCTCCTAATATATATTTTAGAATTTAAAGGCAATTTAAAAAAAGACCTGATTGATTAAACAGTATAATTCTAAATAAAATCATAAATCCTTATTCTAATTTCAAATAAAAATATTCAAGCAAGTGAAAAAAAATAAATAAATAAAAAAAATTCATGGAAAATATTTCTTCATTTTTTATAGAATAAATAGGCAAAAGGATTTTTGCAAAAACAGGCTGAGCCTATATAAGACCAGAAAAAAGCACCCCCCAAAAAATATTGGTATATATATCGGTATATATGGTACAGACCGATTCCCTAGGTCGTAAAAAGGGATCGTCCTAACTGGAAGGTGTTTTCTAAAATTCATGATTTGGTCATTGCACTAAACAAACATGACAACAAACTGAAGTGGACATGGCCAAAGAGTGGTCCTTATGTGGAATCAGCCAATCCCAACATGTGTTTTGCCAGTGGGAGGTGGTTTTTATCATCCTATAAATTTTTAATTGCCATTAGAATAAAGGTTTATGATTTTATCAATCCATATTCTCCAAGTTTATTTTTTTGATGGAAGAATGATGGGAGAATAGGCTTTGTGCTAACTCTTGAACCTAAACTGGTACCCTGGACAGCAAACCAATTCTCCAGTGTCTTGTTTGCATGTCCTCGATTATTTTACTTTGACTTTGTTAGTGAAAAGAAAGATGGTGGCTTTTAGTTATTGTTTGTTTAGGGAGTCGTAAACTATGCATTAACTTTATTAAGAACTATGTTAATTAACCCTAAAAGCAAAACACAGATTTATGCATGCTGTAGTGCAGTGACAAGCAACCTATTTCCCTTGAAGGGTCTCACATATGGGCCTGACCTTAAAAGGGCCACACCATAGTTTTTGTATAAAATCCCTGAAGGAGAGAGATTGTTGTTGTTTAGTCATGTCAGACTCTCTATGACCCTATGGACCTCAGCACGTCAGGCACATCTATCATTATGACTCTGATTGTGCCTATCCATCCACATTTTCTTGGCAAAGATACAGGAGTGGGTGCCAGTTCGTTCTTCAATGGACTGTGATTTGTCTGACCTCTATGCTATGACCTGCCTTTCTTGGTTCCTCCTACATCGTAAGGCTCACAGCTTCATTGAAGTTCACAAGCCCCTTTAACACAACAAGGTAGCTATCTAGAAGCAGGGAGAGAGATACAGCTAGATTAATTTCTTAATATATATATATATATATATATATATATAAAAATAAAATGAGGATAAGTGTATTGTAGTGAAATAGATAGTGATTTGCTAGTTGTTAGACCCCTTCCGGATCTCTACCTTGAAGGGGCTTGTGTACTGTAATGAAGCTGTGAGCTATACCATGTAGGGTCACCCAACATGGGCTGGTCATTGCAGAGGGGTCAGACAAATCGCAGTCCACTGAAAAATAAACTGGCAACCCACTCCAGTATCTTTGCAAATAAAACCTTATGGATCAGCACAACCAGAAACACAGACAGATGTGCCTGGCGTGCTGCATCCATATGGTCCCCGAGAGTCGGACACAACTGAAGGACTGAACAGCACCAACATGAGATAAAATAGACTTTGTACTGTTGAAGAGGGACATGCTCTCTCTTCCTAGAGAATAGGCTGGGGCATCATGGGACAAGCTTGAGGGCCGTAAGAGGCCCATGAGCTACCCTCTGTCCACCACTCTTATGGTGTATTCTCATTGCTACACTGAGCTTAGTGTAAGAAATCAGAGCCCATGGAGTATTTTGTTGGACCAACATGAAAATGATTTCTAAATCTAACTTGCAAAAACTGTTCATATTTAATTCCTTCAGAAGTTCTACTGCATCTTCATGTTGGTAAAAGATCACAGTCCTATGCTGTGAATCATAAATGGATTTGATTGCGCAAATGTTCTTTGCTTTGATTCATCACCTTTTTTTTCTGACCCATATTACATTGTGACGAGTCCACAAACACCAAGATATTTGGGGGTAAAAGTTACCATTATTAATATTCCTGGAAGTGTTCTTAAAGATACTCAGCATAGTACACGTATCAGCTCTTCCCAACATATCAAGAAAATGTGGTATGGGGGAAGGGGTGTGCAAGTGAAAGGAGATCACTAGCACTGATACATTGATCTTACTGAGCATTGATCTCTGAGGAGGAGCACTGGTGGCCTTGACTCGGATTGATTTCACAAACCCATAATGTCTTGAATGCAGATTAGAATGATGAATTAGAAAGTGATTCCATTACTGCCAAAAATGCAATGTATAGATCTCAGACTGCCTTTAAAAATAATATCCACGTTCACTGTTCCTTTGCACCCATGGGCGTAGAAGGCCAAATACATCTGGGGGGATAATTCAACACTACTCCCATATATATATATATATATATATATATATATATATATATATATATATTATATAAATATATGCGCCAACTTACTATATATATATATATATATATCAACATATATATATGATCATTTATAAGTCAAAACTTTCATGGGAAAGACATACTGCTCCATATCGCCAAATCTGGTAATGCATGATTACGTTTAACCTTGCTATTTTTTGTGTCCCATATTAATTTCATCTGGGGGGGTGGGGAAATTTGTCCCCCTCCCCATTCCCCCCCCCCCCCCAGTTCTTACGCCCCTTTTCTTTATCAAAACCTATCTTACTGTACTGCATTTTTTTAAAGACATTAGCGGCATCAAAAATGCCATAAAACACAAGTTCAGACAGAATTTTTTTTTTTTAAATCTGTATTTTTTTATTAATGTAAAATACTATAATTAAATATGGGAGATGGTATGAGGGTAATCCCCTTCTGGATCTCTATCTTGTCATGGTGAAGGGGTTGTGTATCTCAATGAAGCTGTGAGCTATACCATGTTAGGGCACACTAGATGGGCAGGTCATAGTAGAGAGGTCAGACAAATATCGCTCCACTGGAGAAGAAACTGGCAACCCACCAATATTTTTGCCATGAAAATTGAGCTTCATGGCAAAACCTTACTAGATGGGCCTGGTGAGCTGGGGTGCATATGGTCACTGAGAATCGGACACAACTGAACGACTAAGCGACACGAGAGTCATAATATACACTTAAAAGACCACTGTAGTCTCTCACTTACAATATATCCTTTTAAATAACTATATATGACAAAAACTGGATATAGGACAAATATCCAGTCTAATGCACAATCTTACTCAAGGATATGCAATAATCTTTCCATTTTTGAATATAATCTTTCCCTGACTTTAAAAGGACATTGAAAATATGTTGTTCTTTGTTGAATCTGAAAGATGGTATTTGTAAATGTATCAGTGCGTGTTTTCTCTTTTTTCAAATGAGTCTTTCAAAGAAGAAACAACTGATTCAAGTGTAAATCTTCTCTGGGACCTTGTCCTTGTCAACCAATGAGCAGTAATATAGATGTATGAGTCAAACTTGGGTTCCATGATGGTCCACTGGTTAGGATTCAATGCTTTCACCTCTGTGACTTGGATTCGATTCCAGTCAGGAAACTAAGAGGTCACACCACCCTGAAGCCAAGCAGGGTTTGGCTGGGTCAGTATTTGGATAGAAGACCACCTAGGACTACCAGGAGCTGTATGCTATGGCCCACTGGAGAAATAACTGGCAACCCACTCAAGTATCTCTGCCATGAATATCAAGTGGATCTTCATAGTGTGTTGCGGTCCATGAGGTCACTGAGAGTTGATCATGACTTATTTATTATTGCGTTCCATATTCCTTTAATGAGAATATGACTTCCAGAAATATTAAATAAGAAATAATATATAGCCAAAAATATATGGAAGATAGCCATCGGTTTGGTCCATAATACAACGTTATGTAGGAACCATTCCATATACTGATCCCCGAGTAACCTAGAACTTCCACATAATCCCATAATAACTATCTCTTTCTTTTTCTTTCTTCAAATTTATATCGAGGTCCCTCATGTGTTTGTCTGCTATTCAAAGGCTATTAATATTTAGCTCATTTAATTATACCAACCCCCCAGAGCAATTGTCAGGGCCCAAATGGCGCTTTCTCATTAGATAACTGTGGCGGTATGACATGTTTATTCTTTTTATTGACCACGTTTCCTGGGATCTGAGGGCGTGCTGGAACTACCCATGTAACTGTTGTTTTGTTTTTGTTTTGTTTTTTGGTAATAAATTATTGCCCCATATATCAAATAGACACCATAAATGTGATTGACTAACAATTTATGTTTCATTTTATCAGCTTTATTTGTTATTTAAATATGCCCTAATTTTAGAGTAGTATATTATAAAATATGCAAAATGTTTTAGAATGGAAAATAAATGAATACAGCCTCTAATGTATAACCTTTCCTGTACAACTAGTAACTTTCCCTTCATAAATGATAGTGTCATATGTTATGTTCAATTGTCTGTGCTGTCTCTCTCTGTGCTGTCTCTGTGCGCCCTCTCCCTCTGACTGTGCGCTCATTCTCTCTCTGTGCACCCTCTCCCTCTCTCTGTGCGCCCTCTCTCCCTGAGTCCTCTGTCTCTCTGTTCCTTGTGTCTCTCTCTATACGCCGTGTCTATCTCTGTGTGCCCTCTCTCTCTGTGCATGATCTCTCTCTCTGTGCTATCTGTCTCTCCCTTTGTCCTGTCTCTGCTCTGTGTGCTAATTGGTCTCTCCCTCTCTCTCCCTCCCTTTCTCTATCTTCCCTCCCTCCCTCTCTATCCCCCTCCCTTCATCTCTCTCCCCCTCTCTCCCCTTTCATTTTCTCTCTCTCTCCCTCCCTCCCCCTCCCTTTATCTCTCCCTCCCTCCTTTCTCTCTGCCCCCTCCCTCTCTCTTCCTCTCTCTCTCTCCCTACCTTCCTCTCTTTCACTCTCTCCCTCCCTGCCTCCTCTCACTCTCTCTCTGTCTCCCTCTCTCTTTCTTCCTCATTATCTCCCTCCCTCCTTCCCTCTATTTTTCTCTCTCCCTCTCCCTCACTCTCTCTCCACATCTCTCTCCCTCCCTGCCTTCACTTGCTATTTCTCTGTCTCCCTCCCTCTCTCTTCCTCACTCTCTCCCTCCCTCCCTCTCTTCCTCTCTCTCCCCCTCCCTACCTCTCTTTTTCTCTCTCCCCTTCCCTCCCTCTCTCTGCCCCTCTCTCTCCCTCCCTGCCTCCTCTATCTCTCTATCTCCGCACCCCTCCCTCTCTCTCTTTTCTTTCTCTCTCACCCCTCTCTGGAACTGGCAACCCACTCCAGTATCTTTGCCAAGAAAGCCATATGAATAAGCACGACCAGAAACACAGACAGATGTGCCTGGGTGCTGAGGTTCATATGATCACGGAGAGTCGAACACGACTAAAGGACTGAACAACAAAACCATTAAAGTGGCAGGAAACTTTGAATCCACAGAACGTTCTACCAATACTGTTGGAATATGGCATTTATAAGTGCCAGGACTTTCAGTAGCAGTAACTGAAAGATCATTAGTTTACAAAGACACACCTTCTTCAGAAAATAACAGTCAGCTGACAAAAGAAAATATATAAGATCACACAATGTTCAATGACATCCATACATACAACTACTTACTTACATGTTAACTTTGTAACTTTATGGTATAATTTAAAATAAAATATAAATTACTATTTATTAAAAAACAAATAGCAGTGCTGCAATTTTAAAGCGACTGGTACCACTAGACTAAATCTCCATATGTCTTCTAGCAGGTGTAAGAGAACAATATAACTAATATAGAGCAAATAATCCAAATATCTCTCCATAATCTGCATGTATGATACTAATTGGTGCCACTGATTTGTTTTTAAAAAAGAAAAGCATTTTTATACCATATGCTTTTCAACCCTTATCTGACACAATTAATAGCGCTTTTATCTGGTGTTGCTGAGTACGAAGGTGGAGGACCTCAACTTTCTGAAAGACCATATCTCCACTTTACAAGATTAAAATGGATTAAAATGGCACTGTTTACAATAATTTTATAGCCATTTCCATGAAGATTTAATGCATCATAAAACAAAAGTTTGGATGAACTTAATCCATCAGAGAGAGACCTAATTAATTTGGCTGAGTCATAAATGCTGTGTCCCACCATCTGCTCATGTAAACAGAGGCAAGATGAGCCTGTAATGAGTCAGTGCAGCTTGCCTCTTACTTCCAGGCATCCTCACGGTATATAAATACTACCATACATGTATATATAGGCCAGCCCTATATCACGCCAATACAACTGTAACATCAAATGTTGTTTTTTGGTGTCATCCATAATTTATTCAATCACGTCAGTGCAAACGAACGTCTTAATAGCACTGAATATATACCGGAAAAGAATAGAGGCTAGAAACCTATCACTACCATAAAGATATCCCATACCAAGGAGAATTTACCATAGAACGAGCTCTACAAATTGTAGATATGTGTACATCCGTTCTCATATTATCCTAGTAGTGTAATAATCAAGTAGAGGTGTATCTAGTTATTAATACAGGCAATGTAAAGAAAAGCAGGAGGGTAAGGAGTTTTGGAAGAGAAAAGAAGACCTGTATTTAAGAATTTTATCAAGTGCTTTCACAAGGATTAAACAATTAGGAAGAGAAATTTCAAGTGACAATTCACTTTTCTTTATGATATATATATATATATATATATGTTGTTTAGTTGCTCAGTCGACTCTCTGTGCCCCTATGGGCCGCAGCACACCAAGCACATCTTGTGCCAATCCATAAGGTTTTCATGGCAAAGATACTGGAGTGGTTGCCAGTTCCCTCTCCAATGGAGATATGTCTCACCTCTTTAAAGTCAGGGAAAGATTGTATTTAAAAATGGAAAGATTATTGCATATCCTTGAGTAATATTGTGCATTAGCCTGGATATTTATCCGTTATCATATATAGTTATTTAAAAGAATATATTGTGAGAGGCTACAGTGGTCTTTCAAGTGTACATTATGACTCTCATTTTGCTTAGTCTTCAGTTGTGCCTGACTCTCAGTGACCATATGGACCACAGCACATCTTGAAAGGTTTTGCCATGAAATTACATTTTTGTGGCAAAAATATTGAAGTGGGTTGCCAGTTTCTTCTCCAGTGCAGTGATATTTGTCTGACCTCTCTACTATGATCTACCCATCTTGGTATAGATCACAGCTTCATTGAGGTGCCATGACAAGTTAGCAGAATATATATATATATATATATATATATATATATATATATATATATATATATATATATATATATATATTTAGTTGATGTCCCACAATTAAATAATATTTTCAGAGATTTGTATTTTTCAAAATCATTGATACCCCCTATTTATTCAATCCTATGCCATTGGTGGGCACTATTAGGCCCAGCGCTTGTATGAGTTGCCTCTCAGAGTCTTCCCATGTTGTCCCAATATTGTAGCACAGAACCCCTCTTCTCCTCCAGAATTATCTTCTTGTTCTCTCTAGCCCTACAATGCCCCCCCCCCCCACCATTTTTGCTAAGTATACAACAAAAACCTTAAGCACAACAAGAAGCTTTGAGATGAAAAAGGTTGTATCTAAATTTGTCTTTGTGACCAAAGCCTCCATTTTCCCTAATAAGTGAAGATGACGTCTCGGGGCATCACATCATATAGCAAATTGCTGAGATATGTGAGAGCCTAATAAAATATTAACAGCATCTTCTTCAACCAATTACTATATATGCAATGCAAACTCTCCCAGGTCAAATTACTAAAAGTATAGTTATCACATAATCATAAATATAATAATAGTAGAATTGACTTATATATGGGTATAGCATCAATGTTTCAAGACAAGACAATGCTATTTGTGTGATTACTGATAACTCACTACATGTGTTAAGTATTATGTTATAGATGTGGTGTTTATAATTATTGTCTGTGTTATTTATATGTGGGGTATTTACACCATTTTCCTCATCCTCTGTTCTCCCTGGTGCCAATAAAAGATTGATGGGCAGTGTAAACCTGCCCACGTAACTCAGGCGCATCTAAGCTGTTGGACGGATGTCTTCCTTATCAATATACATGAGCCATCTCATTTAGCTGAGCTCTCGGGACTTGACCGGTGCTAGAGGCTGGGCTGTTACTGGCTGCAGCCTCCTGCATCAAACGGTGCCATTCCCCTGTCACATACAGCTATGCACTGGAAGCATCTCCAAGACACATTGTAAATTTACACTTGAATCTAGAGTGGCTACCTTTGGAGGCCATCAAAGCGAGATGGGTTTGGGTATTTGTAGGTAGAGTAAGCAATTGGTTTGTTCTTATATCCTTTTTTTTTTCTCTTCTCTGTCTTTTTTTCATGAAGGTGCTGCAGAGGGGATGAACATGCAGTGGCTAATACCAGAGTTCAGCGCGATGGGAAGCGGTGAATGGAAAGAATCTGTTTTACAGCCTTGAGAGCAGTTAAACACCCTGTGGACTGTTGCCTGGCTGGGGACCCATCACTCTTCTTAGGAATTTCTCCATCTTGGTTTATCAAAACAAACTGGATTGCTCCGATTTAGGCCACTTGGCCAAACCTCGAACATTTTGAGTGCTATATTTTTTTTGTTGCTTATTTCTTTTGTAGATTGTTCTCTATTTTTTTTTTTCTTTTGTCTCATTGGGGATCCCACAAAAATAAATAAGCGACAATGGGTGATATGAGTAATAGTGATTTTTATTCCAAGAACCAAAGAAATGAGGCCAATCATGAATCTGAGTTTGGGTGCTCCCTGGAGGAACTGCGCTCCCTCATGGAGCTGCGGGGGAGCGAGGGAGTGGTTAAAATTAAAGAATGCTATGGAGACACAGATGGCATGTGCAGACACCTAAAGACATCTCCTACAGAAGGTATGATTCTCTATACTTATCTTAAATTACTAATTTTCTGGTATTTTTAGAACATGTAGAATTAACAGAGCTAAAAAAGATGTCCTGTTTTGTGTCATATTACTTGTATCGTGATGTATGCACTTGGTTCAGGTTTCACAGACACAGTTCACACCAGACTTGGGAAAATGCTTGATAAAAAAAGACCTGAGAAACATGATTGCAAGATAGGCAGGTGAAGATATACCCAAGAAAAGACTGTGCCTCGGGTGACAGCTCCGATTAGTTTTATTACATCTTCACAAACCATGCAATAAATGGCTGGACCAACGTCTAAAACAAGTCACCTACACAATCATCCAAAATATGCTAATCTAATGACAAACCGTGTTTGTATGCACTTGTATGAATGATACAGAGGAACCTGCCCTGAATTACCCAGTGAGACATGTGGCTTTTTATGTAATAGGAATACAAATGCTCGGTCTCATATCCCCTCTAGCAAGCTCCCAAGCTTTTTGCAAACTCTTCATTTTTAGTTTGGAGATGTGTTGGGTTATTTCCTAATTAAATGATAGATAAAAAATGCTCCCATTTGCTACAAAAAAACATTATGACTTACTTTGTGTTAAATATAGACGGAGCACATAGTAAAAGATGGATGTACTACATTATAATTTATTATGGAAACGCTGAATTTACTACATTATTATTAATTATGGAAATGTACTTGGATATATATGTCTGTGTGTGTGTATATATATATATATATATATATTTACCCACACAAATATATATATATATATATATATATATATATAGATAGATAGGTACAGAGATATACACGCAGTATATACACACACGTATATATATATATATATATATATATATATATATATAATTGAACCAGTATATTATAGCTGTATGATCCCATATTCGAATTATCACCTTCCTTTTTTATAAGACTTTATTGCATCCCTATTTTCATATAGTAATCTGACCACCGTAATTTTACAATCAGTTTCGTGAATTTAAGTTCAATGTACCTTGTAGAGTTTATAAACTGATATATCACAGCAAAGTGAGATATTCACCTAAACATATGAAGATGGTAAAGTCAGTTCATGTTCCTCAAAACTATGCAGTTTATAAAAAAAAAGATGTTGTACTTTGGGATGTCATATAATGGCGAGGCCTCAGATTTGAGGTCACTAGACCAGATAAACATACATGGCGAGCTAAGGTGGGTAGCCTGGGATGTTTTGGAGATGATAAAAGACCACTGTAACTTGGTAATAACAGACCAATAACACTAGCAGCTATGCAAGCCATGAGCATAAAATGCGTTTTGGAAATTTGTGTCTGAAGCATGGGTGTAGGAACTAGGGGCAAGGGGTGGGGTTGGTGAGGGGGACAAATGCCCCCAAGATTTTTCAATGTGTTTGTTTATGTGTAGAGAAGTAGTTGTGTGGTATTTTTATACTACAAGCTGTATCCCCCCCCAGATTTTCTTTGGCTCCTACACCCATGGTCGGAAGGCTTCCATATTGGATGTTTTGAGACTGCTTTTTGGGTGGAGGCTAAGAGTGACGTTTACCCTACTAAGTACAAAATAATGCATGAACCTTTCAACAAAACCAAATGAATACATTATCTGATTCCACCTATACACACACAACGGTGGTCCTTTAGGTCTTAATGAATATGTCAAACAGAATAAACTTGAATTGAATAATTAAGAAATATACTGAAAATAAGGTTATCCCTCTGTGAATTTGTTTAATAGAATCGAAAAAGTGTTAATATAGTTTATTAGTACTACGTAGTAAGGACAATTTGTAATAACTATATTATGTATTACAACTTTTATACTACAAGATGATGCTTTTATTGTATTGCTAGTGTGTGCGGCTAAGTGAAACTTTCACACGGAGGACCAGGGAGAGCCAAGGGATATTTATTTATTTTTGACAAAAGGTGAATGGTCGTTTTTGTTGGTACAAAAACCATATTGTAAAAATGTAGATTTTTACACATTTTAGCTTATCCGTACCACAAGTATTTTATGTACTTCCAGGTCAGAAAAGTAGTCACATCCCGTAGAAAATTATGGATCTAAAAGTATGGATATGTATTTAAATAAAAAAAAGGTATTTTTCATTTTAAAAGATGGTGGCATCTCCTAGCTACATTTCTTTATTTTGAAGTTGATATGGTAGACATTAAGTCTTGCATCATCTCCTCCTGGGGATATTTGGGAAAGCTCACTCAGAACTGGTGGAGAGTCCCCAGAGAGAAACCCAAGGACGATTGATCATTACGACCAGTAAGCTCCAGTTGAGAGCTGATATGGTGTTCATTAATGGCCAAGGTCCCACACCACATTCACTTTACAATGAAGTAATGTAGTGTGGGACCTAAGCTGTCTTGTTTAAATTTATTGAACATCTATGGAGTTAGACGATCAAAAAATGAATTGTTGCATCATTATCATTTTATTGCTGCACAGACGTTGGACAATCAATACACAAAACTTAAGATAATGCATAAATATTAATTGATATTATTTTATGGAGATGGTAAGGGATGCATGAAACAATAGATGAGGAACCACTTTAAAACATCAGTTTATCTTTGCTGAGCTGGTAGTAGGTTAATTATAAGGATGTATGTGGTAGGGTTCTTTGGTACAGTGGCTATTTTAAACTTTGATCATTTGGTACTGTCTGACCGTGGCGTGTCTGGAATTACATGGACTAGGTGAAGCTCAGTCAATGAGAGGAAAGATATAGGTCACTGGAAAAACTAAACGTCTAATTAGATGAGTATTTGTGGAAATTAATTGAGGGATAGAGAATATGGGGAGGTGTCAAATGTTATTAAGTGACTGATATGTTAGAATAGAATATTTTCATTTGATTCTGGAGCATATGGAGAGTTTCAGAGTATGATGATTTATCGTTAATGGGATTAATAAACCTTATAGGAATGTATGATGGACTATAGTGAGGACAGTGTAAAGACTAATTGGGATGAGTTACAGCTACGAGGTAGAGAATGATATACTAATTATAGTTCTAAAATGCTAAAGATTTTAGACCATAGTGTCAATATTTAATAATCAAATATGGGAAATGAAGGGGAGGGAGGGGTCAAATAATAAAGCACCAGCAGGTACTTTGGCAAGATGATGGCATTATTAACTAGTAAAAGAGACTACATACTGGAATAAAGCGTGAATTGAGCTCATTTATGGAGATGTTGAGCAAAAGGTGATTCCAGAAGAGTTCATGGATATATTACCGCTGATACAATTTAGCAAAGTAGAAAGAAAGGTCTGGTTGGGGTGAGGGTATTGTAGAAGGGTTTGAGCAACTTTGTCAAAAATAGAGGGAACCAAGAGCTTTAGAAGAAGTGCTACAAGTGTTTCTAAGACTATAAGTAGTTTGTTTGGTTTCTTTGATGTCCTGAGGCCATACTGCATAGGATCAGTTTTAAAGGATATCTGTGCCCAACTGTTAAATCGGACATATTAGATTAGCACCTAAATGCATTTAAAACATGTTTGTATAGGGAATTATTAGCTAAATATGGTTGAAAATGAACTGAAACTTGCAGCAACTGGAGACATGTCTGTCATCGAGGGCCGATTCATTTAATTTCGATTCAAGTCACAGAGCTGTATTAGCTGATATTGATAAGCTTCAAGATAATTATACATTCAGAGTACTGGGTGGAACAAGCCTATAATTTAAAAAAAGTAAGTGTAAAGTGGACTGGTACAATTATTTCTGTGATAGGTGCCACAAAGAAAAATCATTGGCACAGTTATAAAGCAATTCACTTAAATGGAGGTTGAGGAGAATAGGCTGGACCAAAAGAAGGGATTTAGGATGAGTGCCAAAGCATACGTTATGAAGAAATGGGAAAAGTATTGCATTGTGATTCAATAGACTAGTCAGGGTAAAATGTAGATTAGTTGAGAGAATGGCCAAGGCACGAGTGAATAGCATCAAACATACTATTAAAGGGATATGAAAAACAATAGTTCTTTCCAAGCATTTAAAAGAACATATTGCAAACATTATAAAATATGTTTTTTGCATGAAAAGAATTAATAATGTGAAAGATGACAATGTTTTTTTTCCTAAAAAGGTGGAAAAGGTTTTCATTTTTTTTGTAATCTTTTTGTTGGATAGCAATATTACTAAATTATGGATATAGAACATAAAAAGCTTGAGCTACATCAAATTAGACATAGCCTACTACTTGGATCAACAGGCATGTTACGCCTTCTTATATACACATCTTGCAATATTCCCCCCCTTTCTTCAGCACTCAGGGCCCTTATACACCCCGGTTCTTACTGCCAGTCTGCAGGACAGATAGATGTCTATCAGGGCTCCTCCTCAGACATGGTTGAGCTGGACAGGCAGAATTCTCCAGTTGGGCTTGAACTCATCCACACCCTCTAAGGTGAACATTAAGTGTGTGTCCTTCTCGTAAAAGGCAGCGAAAGTACATTCAAATAGGCATAAACCTAAGACATTGTAATAAATACTTAAAACCAAGGTATATTTTATTTTAGGGTGTAGAAACCCACACCATGTCCCCTTCTGGATTATTACCTTGTTGTGGTAAAAGCTGCGTGTGTACCTATACCATGTAGGGTCACCCAATATGTGCAGGTTATAGCATAGAGTCACTCACTCCAGTATATTTTGCAACCTTATGGATTAGCACAATAAGAAACAAGATGTGCCTGTGGGTGCTGCAAGCTATGAGGTCATGGAGAGTCGAACACAAATGAATGACTAAACAACAACATAGCACCATGTAGAAGCGCCCTCTTTGCACTCTAAGCAAAGTAGAAGATGGCTACTTTTGGCCAAAATGTATTGGGTTGAACCTGGATTATGGCCATGTTATCTCTGTTATCTTTATTAAGTAACAACAAATGCCTTAATATTTAAAGCAATGCCTTACAAATACATTGGCTTTTCTTGCACTATTCTTTTTATGAATGGGATGCCCCCCAAAATGTGGTAAAGCATCATGTTTGAGGGCCATGGAGGAGCAACACATGACCCACTAATGCCCGATGTACTATATCAGTATAGTCTTATGATGTTAATATTATATTGCTGTTTGCACAATAACTTTGTCTTTCCTAATGTTTCCAAAAGGGTAATACATTCTCATTCACATTCTCTCATGCTACATCAAGGTTAAAGCTTTGAGTCTTAATTAAATTAATTGACGATGAACAGGTGCAGATTGCATGATTAGGATGGGGCACTTTCCAGGCTGAAGTGCCAAATGTCATGTTGGCAAGTGGCACAGTCAGTAGCATTAACTTTGTGGCACATTGCTGCCAACCTATCATAGAACAATACCAGGGTTATGATTAACCTGTGGTTCGGTTGCAGGCTTCATTTCAATGATTATCAGATACACAAGAGTGGCGCCTCTCCCACCGTGTCTTTAATTAAACTCTTGTTTTCACCTAAAACGTCTCTAATCCATCTGATTATTTAAGATCATGAATCCGATATTTCATTTTTATCCATGTTCTTGCAAATTTCTGGTGCCGCTATCCCACAGCAGCAATCGACATGTACTGTAAGAGCGCTAAAGGCAAACAGCTGAGGCGACTCTTATTCCAAACACGAGGAGGCTCGAAACGCAATTTCTGAGACTATTATTATTGCATTGAGATACTTTTCACAGCACTCAAAAGCGGAGAAGTGCGGATTGCATTAATTCAGCTTGGTGTGAACATCTATCCCTTTCAAATGCTGTATTTAAATCCTGAAAAACAAATATATCTGTGAGCATCTCAAGTTATACATCGGTTGGAAGTGGGTCTAGTGTTAGATTGCAATGGGTTCATTGAGTTAATTTAATTAAATAAACCATTTTTGCTAAAATAACACATTTATTTTGCTGTACAAAGTAATTAAACATGTCTTTACTTTAATCTAACCATATAACCTGCCCATGTTCCCAGAATGCAGTGTAATAACTGAAGTTCTCTGAATTCTGAGCAGGAAATATGCTTTTTTTAAAACGTTTTTTAGACACTCAATTGTGAGCACAAATGTACTTTATATTTACTGTACTGTGTGGTGGAGGCTTCTATCGCTCTTGTGCCCCACCATAAATTAA